>JAODUO010001384.1:30000-107278 GCA_025642075.2 Ridgeia piscesae | reverse complement strand
TAAAATGTAATACTGTGTGCTGTAGTCAGCCCCTGAACCTGTATTCCCTAGTTCTGTCCCTGATCCCTGGTCTTGAAATCCCTAGTTCTGCCCTGATCCCCGATCCTGTGTTCCACAGTGCCGCCCCTGATCCCAGGCAGTGGTGCCGTGGAGGAGCTGGCAGTGGTGGTGCGCCAGTCGGTGCGGATGGAGTGTGAGCCAACGGGAGACCCTAAGCCCAAGGTGTCGTGGTATAAGGACGGCAAGCTGCTGGTGCCCAAGAAGAACCGCTACATGCGCATGATGCACGGTGGTAAGGTGCTGCAGATCATGGCTGCTCGCGTCAAGGACACCGGCACGTAAATTGGGGGGTTAAAAAAATTTGTTTAGGTTTTTTTTAAAAAACATTTTTGCGTTATCGACATTTGTGAGTCAACACATGATAAATTAAACCTTGCACGTTTGCTATGAACATTTAAAATTAAGCATTATAGTTGTAACTTCTAGGTTTGTGGTACGTCAGAAAATATGCTGTTCCATAATGATGGTTGGATTTTTCAGATTCTTGTGTTACATATTTTTTCCTTTGTGTTTAAAGTATTACACTGTTTGAAATGTTGCATGCCAAAATTTTTATTTTTTCCTTTGCCATCAAAATTTTCTTTCCACAAACTATGAATATTGTTTTTTTAACCAAAAATACACCCAAAAATATTTTTGGCCTCAATTGTTAAAGTTTTTTGAAATGCAACCAAGGAATTCCTGCTCAAAGTGCTCGGTGCGTGATCCTTCTGGTTTCTGTCGTTTTTTATTTAATATCTTGTTTTCAGCTTGGTACTTTTCAGGTTGATTTTTGTACCAGATAATGTTATTGTCATGACACATTTGTTATGTGGAAAAAAAATTTAAATTTTTTGTATTTTTACCTGAAAAAATGGGAAAGGGGGAAAAAGATAGAAAAAATATAGTGGTTGCTGCTGTGACATTGTAAATGGTTGTTGCTATGGAAACAGGTTTATAAATGATGGCTACTCTGGAAATATGCAGCTCAAATGGTGGTTGCTACAGAAATGCATGGTGTAAACAATGGTTGCTATAGTAATATGCTGTTCGAATGCTAGTTGCGATAGAAACGTACAGGGTAGAGCATGGTGGTTCCAGTTCCGCCTACGATCGAGGAAGGTCTGACGGAGGTGGCAGCGACGGTGAACACGCGTACGTCGCTAGAGTGTGAGACGCTCGGCCTACCGGAGCCATCCGTGTCGTGGAAGAAGGACGGAAAGCCTATCCGTAGCAGCGGGCCACGGTACCGCATGCACCGCTCTGGCACACTCGAGTTCTCCGCGGTCAATGTCATCGACACCGGCGTGTATGAGTGCATTGCGAGAACGCTGCCGGCACTGTGTCACGCGAAATCACACTCAAAGTGCTAGGTATGCTTGTGTTGAGATTTAATGTTGCTAGTTCAGAGGGATGTTTCATGAACACGGGGCTAGTTGTTTTGACAGTGATCCTTTTTTCACCCAATCTCCATGCCATCTTCATAATGCTGCAACTGTTTCATAAGTGGTCATATTTTATTGTTGTGTTATTGATAACATTGGTAATATTGATTTGTTTTCAAACAGTTAGATTCCCCCTCGTTCAAAAACTGAAGCTTGGCATATCCGTACATCGGTTGATAACTTGAATGCTGCTAGTCAATTTTGAGGTTAACAAATCCTTTTGTCTTAATACATCTCTGAGCTTGGTTTTGAATGAGTTAGATGCAAATGAAAAGGCCATGTTATGTAGTCATCCCAGTGTAGTCAAACCTAGCACAAGTGTGACATGTCAACGTGTGTTTGCAGTGCCACCAAGCATAGAGATGGAGGGACCACTCAAGAGGCGGGTGATCAAGGGAGAGGAAGTGAAGCTGGAATGCAATGCATCAGGTGTCCCCAAGCCTCGCATCGCTTGGCAGAAGGGCACCAGGGTCCTGGTCACACCGCAGGTGAGTGATATGTTTACACATACTTACTAGCAAGTTGTGCTTGCAATCTGCAAGTCGTACGTTGAATAACGTGTTTCAAGGTCTTGAGAATAGAAATTTTCCTAAAAATATTTTAAAGTTGTACTTGGCCAAATATGTTTCTTTTTAGGTAAAGTATTGCAGTTGTATCACCAGTGGTGTGTGAATTTGTGTCAGTTTCATTCTGTGTGTATTTGTCATGGAAAATTGTCTAATAGTTGTAAAGATTGTTAACAATACATTAATAGTCAGGTATATGCATACACTTACACCAGCTGGTATAAAGAACAATTGCTATGAGATAATTTTACATGCTTATGTAATTATGATAGGCATGTGATTTTAAAAAGGCCAAACCCAAAAAGATACGTAAATAATTCATTTGTTATAATTGTGATGGATCCTATGATATTGACAGTAAGTCTTAATAGGACCTACTGACTCCCTGTCTGTTTTAAAACTGAAACTTTGTTCATATAAATTATAATACGGGCTTAAAATCAAAGGTGTATGCACACCTGTATTATTATCATATGTATATTTATTGGGAATCACAAATAAAGCTTTTATTCTTGTTTTTCTTGTTCTTAAAAAGGTCTTATGTCTACAAGCACAAACTAATTGAACACCGGAAACTGATTTCTATTTTGAAAAGAAGTATAAAATTTAAAATATAAATCTTAGAATTATTACCATACAAAATCTTGTTTTCAAATGATGTGAGTTGTTCTCTTTTTTTCAGATACAACATTCCCAGTGGTGCATTGCTATGAGAAAAATCCAGATTGGGCATTAATTGCAACCCAAAAATCCGGAATACATTGAAATGAGTCTGGAAGTTCAAGGACTACATCCCCCCCAAAAACCCAATTTGGTATATAAAAAATATACGTTTATAAGGTGGTAGACCCGGGGAAATCATAGTAATTTATTTTGAAGCAATGTTAAAAAGACCCAAAGCTTCATTTTTGGGATAAATTAAATAAATTTGTTTAAATGTAATGTTTAGGATCAATAACATGTGATTCTACATGTGATTCTGTGCATTCTGAAACTATTTTGAGATGTACAAATCCTTGTAACCTTCCTCCGTGGATTTATTTTCACAAATTTTTAGAAGATTTATTTTTTTTATTGATATTGTTTTTTATGAGTAATTTATGCATTACAATTTATTACCTATGTTATATTGTACTATGTTTATTTTAAAGTAATGTCTTACTATCATATTCCAATTTTAAATAATAAAGGGGAAATATCAAATATTCCATTAATTTTTATCAATTTTTCTTCTTTATTCCTCCTCATTCCTTCATCCATATCCTTTCCACCATATCCACAT
The DNA here is from genome assembly GCA_025642075.2 of Ridgeia piscesae. Taxonomy (NCBI): domain Eukaryota; kingdom Metazoa; phylum Annelida; class Polychaeta; order Sabellida; family Siboglinidae; genus Ridgeia; species Ridgeia piscesae. Next base: position 103,946 of record JAODUO010001384.1, on the reverse strand, counting down.
CTACCCATCCACCCACTTTTCAAAAAATTGAGGCCCAAAAACACTGTAAAGGGAAAAACAAGTTGGTCCTGCCATCCCGGGCCCCCCCCATCAGGGGGAAAAAGGGGGGGACCCTTTGCACAAACGTTATTTTTTTAAACCCCTTTTCCCCCGGTTGAAATTGTAAATAATTCAAATAAACCCGGGATTTACCCAATGACCGTAGAGCGAAGGGGGGCCCCTGTGTCAAAGTATCCACTTTAAGGGCGCTTGTAAAATTTGGTGAAAAGAAGTAAATGATATGTTCTTAGTTTGTGCGGGTTGTTCGGGGTTTTCCCCCTTTAAGTTTTTTTCTCCAGTTCACTCGTATGAATGAGTAGCTGGTATGGGGATGGTTTGGTTGCCCAAATATGAGACCAAATGCTGTCCGAGTAGTTGAGAACATTTGAGATGGTGGTTGTTTGAACACTGTTTTGGGAACATTTTATCAAAGGGGCCGGAAGTCCAAGGATGAATACTGGTTTAAATAAAAACATTCCTTTTTTTGTTTGTTTTGTCTCTTTTTTTTAGAAGTTTTATTTTATTTTCTTTTTAAAAACATTTTCCCTGAAGTCCGGGGAATTGTGTTGTGTTCTAGTTTTTATTACCCTTTTTTCCTTTGCGGGAAAGGGGACAGGGCCCAGTTTTCGCAAGAAAGGCTCCCAAGGTCATAAATTTTAGAAAAAAAGGTTTTTTTTTTTAAAAAAATTATGAAATGTTTCAGGAAGTTTTCAAATTTCAATAACTAGACATTTCATATATTTCATTAGGTTATTTTCCAAATTTAAACTAGAAGAAAAATAGGAAATTTTTTTGAGAAATAAGTTTTGATTTTAATATTGTAAAAAAATTTTAAATTAGAAATCCCCTTTTGCAAATTCTTTTTATTAATTTAATAAATTTATAAAAGTTAGTATATTTTTACGAAACATACTAGTTTTTTTTGTAAAAAAATTTATCTGTGTGGTTTGTAAGATTTTTATTTGTCTGCACCAGTGCCCCCATCAATCCTGTCAAGTGCCCAGCAGTTGACCCTTGTGCAGGGCGACAAGGCGGAGTTGCTTTTTTTGGGGGGGTGGGGGAAAAAAAAAACCCCAAAAAACCCCAAGGGGTTAAAACCCCGTCCCCAGGAAATTCTCTTTTTGGGTTTTTTCCCCAGAAACGGAAAAAAACCCGGACCCCGGTCATCCGGGAACCTTTTGGGGAGAAAAAAAATTTAAAAGATCCACCCGGACACACTGCTAACATTAACACAATCGTCACTTAATTTGTCCTAGTAATTCATTGTCCTCTAAGAGAATTAGTACTTTCTCATCCAACCTACACCGTTCCCTTTCCTTGGTTAAGAAAAAAAATATTTCTATCAACATCTTGATGACTTGGCTGGTTATCCCTGTCCTTTTGTATGATGTCTTCGTCTTCATTTCTTCCTCTTCTTCTGTCACAATCTTCTGATGTCAAAACTGTTTGAAGCCTTTCTCTGCCAGCAATATTTAGGACAAGTTCATCTTCATCAGGTAGCAAGTATAATGCTTTACTCTGGTTGCAGTCATCGGACACAGGCAATTTTGTGTGCACAGCAACCAACAAGGCTGGTCGCGACTCCAAAGAAACTATCCTTATGATTCAAGGTAGGCTTTCCTTCAACAATGTATATAAAAGAACATTAAATTTTCTTATTCCATGACCCAATCCCCTTCAGTTTTTCGTGCCCAAAATTTTTTTTAAAAGGAGCACGGGTTTTTTTTTTCCCCCCAAAAAATTTAAGGGACCCCGGAGGGGGGAAAAGGGATGCCACCCTTTTTTTTGGTGACATTCTTTTTGTTTAAGGCCCCGTTTTGGGGTTTAATGCCAAAATTACTTTTTTAAGGGGTTTTTTGGTTTTTCGTTTTTTTCCCCAGGAGGTGAATTTTTCCTTACCCCGCCACTTGTTTCTGACCCCGAGTGGTTGTTTTTGGCCCTTAAAGGCCCAAAGCGGGGAAATGCGAAAGTGTATTTTGTTGGTTTAGCCACCGGTTCCCTCCCTTTGTGTTTTTTTATGCACCCGGCAGGGTTAAATTTTTAAAAGTTTTCCCCGGGCCCCCGGGGCCTCTCGTGAATTTTGTTTATATTTTTTCCCGGACCCAAAAGGGAAATTTTTTTACCCCCGTTTTCCCCTCGGCCCGGGGGGACATAGCGTTGTTTGCCCCCCCATGGTTTCCCCAAAGGGTAACGTTGTTTTTATCCCCCAAAAAATGGGTGATTTTAAATTTTTTTTGACCGGGGGGAGGGGTTTTGCCCCCCCGGCCACCTGTGTCCCCTGAGGGGGTGAATTTGTTTTCTGAAATCCCAAAACCCGGGGGTTCCCGGGGCTTTTTTCTTTGGCCCCCCTGCCCCTTTAAGGACCCGGAGGGTTTTCCACCCCAAATTTGTAGGGGTTTTTTAATAGGAAAAATTTGTGTTTTTTAGGCCCCTTTTTTTAAAAAGGACAAAAGGGAAAAGATTTGTTTCCTCACCCTGTTTTAAGACAGAACAGGGTTTGGCCCCTTACATTTTTCATTTGTTTTGAAAACAAAAATTACTGGAAAAAACAATTTTCCCCCCTTTCCTTGGGAAATTTTGGGGGGGCCCGGCAACCTGCACCCCTGGTCCGGAAAAAAAATGGATGGAAACAACCCTTTTTTAACCCCTGTTTGGGGGCCAAATGTTTTGGGGGCACAAAAAAAAAAACTATGTCACTTTCCTTGGGTCCCAAAAAAAGGGTCCCTGGAAAAACCAAAGCACTCCGGTCCTTTTTACCAAAAAGGGTCCTGGAAAAAAACCCAAACACCCCGCCTTAAAAAAGTGAATTTGGGGGGGGTAAAAAACAAAAATTGCCCCCGGGCCGGGGAAAAATGTTTTGGGGGGACTAAAACAAAAACCCAAAAGTACCTCCCTTCCAGGTAATAAAAAAAGGGGGGCCCCAAAAACAAAAGTCAACTTGGGCCGGGACACCCAAGGGGGGCCTAAACAAAATTATTCACCCCTTTTCCTTGGGGGGGCAAGTTTTGGGGGGCATGGAAAAAACAAAAAATTTTCCCCCCCCGGCCGAGGGACATAAAAAGGGGGGGCCCCGGCCCCAATAAATTGGTCCGGGGAAAGAAACAAGGGTCATGAAACAAAATTAATTATCCGGCCAGGAACAAAAAAGGGTCAGGAAAAAAATTCTCACTTTACCCCGGCCGGGATCCCGTGAAAAAGGGGGGGGCCCAAAAAAACCCCAAATTCCAAGAGCAAATCTCCCTTGGGGAAAAAACAAGGGTGGCAAAGGCCCGTTGCACCTCCTGGTCCGGGGAACAAGTGAATTTTCATGGAAAAAAAACCCAAATTCACCCCCTGGCCTTGGGGAAAAAGGAATTTTTGGGGCACTGGCCAAAAAATTCACCCCCTTTTCCTTGGGGAACATAAGGGTCTGAAACAAAACTATTACCTCCTTTCCCTTTTACCGGAAAGGGGGGGCAAAACAAAACAATTTTTTCCCCCCCCTTGGGGAAAACAAAAATTTCCGGAAAAAATTTAACAATAATTCCCCCCTGGCCTTGGGGGCCCCCAATGAAAGGGGGGGGACGAAACAAAACCCCCAAATATTAACTTTGGGGCCCGGCAAGAAAGGGGGGGTGGAAAAACAAAATACACCCCCGTTTGGGGGAAAATTTTTGGGTGGCAGGAAACAAAAAAATCCCCCCGGTTTTGGGGGAAAAGGGGGGCAAAACCTATTTTTTCCCCAAAACGGAAATTTTATAAAAAACATTTTTAGTTTAACAATAAAAAACCCCTGGGGCTCAAATTGTACCCTTTGTCCCTTGGGGAAAAAGTTTTAAGGGTCCCCGGGGAAAAAAAAATTTTGGCCTTTAATACAGTAAAAATCCTTGAAAACCATAATTTTCCTTTTGGACCAAAAAAACCCGGGGGGCCTGGAAAAACAAAATTTTGGCCTGGCCCCGGGGGGGGGTGGGGAAAAACCCAATTAAACAATTTAAAAACCCTTTCCTTTGGGGAAAGGAATTTTCCTAAAACAAAAATTTACTTTCCTGGTTTGGGGGCAAGGAAAAGGGGGAAAAAGGGAAAAAAATATTCAGGCCCGGGAAACAAGGCATGGGGAAAAAAAAAAACCAAAAAAATATTTTCCTGGGGGCCCCAAAATTTCCTTTTGGGGCGTGAAATTATAAAATACTAATTTTTTTTAAAAAAATAATTTGGAAAAAATTAAAAATACATTGTTTAAGTTGAAAGGGGCATGGAAAAAAAATTTTTTCTTTTCTTAAGGGTTTTGGTTAAAAAAAGGTAAATTTTGGTTGGGCCAAAAATTTGGGGACCAAAAAATAAAAATTTACCTCTTGGGGTAATTTTTTTTTCCCGGGAAAAAAATTAGGGCAGAAATTTCGGGGGAAAAAAAAATGAAAAGGTTTAAAAAAAAAGGGCCGGAACCAAAATTGTTTTTTCCAAAAAAAGAATGGGGGGGCAAAGGAAAAAAACTTTTTGGTGGAAAATAAAACCCCTAAAACAACAAAATTTGGTTTTGGAAAACCCCGGGTTTAAAAAAAAACTCTTTCTCCCGGGTGTTTGGATGACCCTTCCGTTTTCCCCCGGTCCCCGGACGGGCCGGGGGTAAAAAATTTTTTCGGGTTTAAAAAGAATTTGGGCCTGGGGGGGGGGGGGGGGGGGGGGGGGGGGGGGGGGGTTTTTTTTTTTTTTTTTTTTTTTTTTTTTTTTGCCTTTGGGGACAAGGGTCCCTGGGACACAGGTTATCCTGGGGCGAAAAAAAAATTTAAAAAAACAAAATTTGTTTTTTCTGAGACAGTAAATATCCCTGAAACAAAAAGTTATTAATTTGTTTGGAAAAGTGGATTTTGTTTCACTTTTTACAATATTAAATCCTTAGTTTTCTAAAAAAGTTTTTCCGGTTTTTTTAATTTAAATACTTCCTTTGGGAAACCAAAGGTGCAAGAACAAATTATAAATTCTGTTTTGAAACTTTGAAATTTAGACTTCCCTAGAAACATTTCATAATTTTTTAAGACTTTCTAAAATTACAAAACAAAGTCTGTGATTAGTTTTGCCACACATACCATAGACGATGACATCCATGCTGATAGACGCTTGGCCAGCCTCATTCTCTGCGACACACTCAAACGAGCCACTGTCCTCCTTCCTGCAAGGACACAAACAGGGTACATGACAAAACTACGAACACAACTGACACCAGTCTCATCCCGGACTTCAGGGAAAAGTGTCTATTCTAAGAAGAAAATAATTAATAAAACTGCACTACATAAAAATAAGAGACAAAACATCAACAGAAGAAATGGAATGTTTTTATTAAGCACAGTATTCAGTCCTTAGGACTTCACAGAGCATTTTACACTTCACCCCCTGATACACATGTTCACCAAACATCAGTGTTCAAACAACCACCATCTCAAATGTTCTCAACTACTCAGGACAGCATTTGGTCATCACTATGCTGAGACAACCTATACACAAACATCCACCATAGCCAGCTACTCATTCATACAAATGAGTGAACTGGAGAAACAAACTTAAAGGGGGACTGAAACGCCCGAACAACCACAGCACAAACATAAGAACATATCATTTACATTACTTGTCACCATAATTTGACAAGCGTCATCATATATTTTTTTAAGTGAGATACTTTCGACACAGGGCGCCCCATTGCGCTCTACGGTCATGTGGCCGTAAATCCGGTTTGATTCATGAATTATTTACAATTGCTGAAGCACTGTGCCACAGCACTCTATGGGGTGGAGGATGGTCGTACCTGGTGATGTGGATGACGAGCCAGCCAGTGCGCAGGATGCGGAACCTGAAGTTGTTTAGTGCAACAGGGTCACCATCCTTCCTCCACGTGATCTGGGGCGGGGGGATGCCGCTTGCCCGACATGGCAGGACCAACTTGTTGTTCTCTGTCACAGTGAACTCCTGCTTCTGGTCCTCAATGGTGGGTGGCACTGAGACAAACAGACAGACAATGGATGGGTGGATGGGTGGATGGGTGGATGGGTGGATGGGTGGATGGGTGGATGGATGGATGGATGGATGGATGGATGGATGGATGGATGGATGGATGGATGGATGGATGGATGGATGGATGGATGGATGGATGGATCAATTGATCAATCAATTAATCAGGAATATTTGCATATTTCCCTTTCCATTATTTGGAATATTGGAATATGATAGTAAGACATGACTTTAAAATAAACATAGTACAATATAACATAGGTAATAAATTGTAATGCATAAATTACTCACTGAAATACAGGAGTATCAATAAAATAAATAAATACTTCTAAAACATTAGTGTCATAAATAAATCCACGGAGGAAGGTTACAAGGATTTGTACATCTCAAAATAGTTTCAGAATGCACAGAATCACATGTAGAATCACATGTTATTGATCCTAAACATTACATTTATATTACAAATTTATTATAATTATATCCACAAAAATCGACAGTCTTGTGATCTGTGGTTTAACATTGCTTGCAACAGATGGAAAGCGTTGAGCTCCATGACTCTCTGCCCAGGGTCTACCTACCTTATAGAACTGCTATATTAGTATTATATATCCTAGAACTGTGGTTTTGTGGATGGGATGTATGTACCTTGAACTTCCAGACTCATCTGTCGAATGTCATTGCCGGCATTGTTCTGGGCTATGCAGATGTAGATGCCCGAATCTCGGATTTCTGTGCTCTTGATGAGCAATGCACCACTGGGCAACTGCTTGTACGCTGAACAAAACGAGAACAACTCATCATCATTTGAAAACTGATAGATTGTGTATGGTAATAATTCTAAGAGTTTATATTTTAATATTTTATACGTTCATTTCAACCAATAGAAATCTATGTTTGCCTGGTGTTGCAGATTAGCTTTGTGCTTGTCAGACATAAGACCTTTTTAAGAACAAGAAAAACAAGAATAAAAGCTTTATTTGTGATTCCCAAAAATTATGATAGCCTAAAGATACAATAAATATATAGGCATATGCATTTCAGAAATAAATATACATATGATAATAATACAGGTGTCCATACACCTTTGATTTTAAGCCCGTATTATAATTTATATGAACAAAGTTTCAGTTTTAAAACAGACAGGGAGTCAGTAGGTCCTATTAAGACTTACTGTCAATATCATAGGATCCATCACAATTATAACAAATGAATTATTTACGTATCTTTTTGGGTTTGGCCTTTTTAAAATCACATGCCTATCATAATTACATAAGCATGTAAAATTATCTCATAGCAATTGTTCTTTATACCAGCTGGTGTAAGTGTATGCATATACCTGACTATTAATGTATTGTTAACAATCTTTACAACTATTAGACAATTTTCCATGACAAATACACACAGAATGAAACTGACACAAATTCACACACCACTGGTGATACAACTGCAATACTTTACCTAAAAAGAAACATATTTGGCCAAGTACAACTTTAAAATATTTTTAGGAAAATTTCTATTCTCAAGACCTTGAAACACGTTATTCAACGTACGACTTGCAGATTGCAAGCACAACTTGCTAGTAAGTATGTGTAAACATATCACTCACCTGCGGTGTGACCGAGGACCCTGGTGCCCTTCTGCCAAGCGATGCGAGGCTTGGGGACACCTGATGCATTGCATTCCAGCTTCACTTCCTCTCCCTTGATCACCCGCCTCTTGAGTGGTCCCTCCATCTCTATGCTTGGTGGCACTGCAAACACACGTTGACATGTCACACTTGTGCTAGGTTTGACTACACTGGGATGACTACATAACATGGCCTTTTCATTTGCATCTAACTCATTCAAAACCAAGCTCAGAGATGTATTAAGACAAAAGGATTTGTTAACCTCAAAATTGACTAGCAGCATTCAAGTTATCAACCGATGTACGGATATGCCAAGCTTCAGTTTTTGAACGAGGGGGAATCTAACTGTTTGAAAACAAATCAATATTACCAATGTTATCAATAACACAACAATAAAATATGACCACTTATGAAACAGTTGCAGCATTATGAAGATGGCATGGAGATTGGGTGAAAAAAGGATCACTGTCAAAACAACTAGCCCCGTGTTCATGAAACATCCCTCTGAACTAGCAACATTAAATCTCAACACAAGCATACCTAGCACTTTGAGTGTGATTTCGCGTGACACAGTGCCGGCAGCGTTCTCTGCAATGCACTCATACACGCCGGTGTCGATGACATTGACCGCGGAGAACTCGAGTGTGCCAGAGCGGTGCATGCGGTACCGTGGCCCGCTGCTACGGATAGGCTTTCCGTCCTTCTTCCACGACACGGATGGCTCCGGTAGGCCGAGCGTCTCACACTCTAGCGACGTACGCGTGTTCACCGTCGCTGCCACCTCCGTCAGACCTTCCTCGATCGTAGGCGGAACTGGAACCACCATGCTCTACCCTGTACGTTTCTATCGCAACTAGCATTCGAACAGCATATTACTATAGCAACCATTGTTTACACCGTGCATTTCTGTAGCAACCACCATTTGAGCTGCATATTTCCAGAGTAGCCATCGTTTATAAACCTGTTTCCATAGCAACAACCATTTACAATGTCACAGCAGCAACCACTATATTTTTTCTATCTTTCCCTTCCGATATGACCACAAGTTCCATGGTTTTCATTGTGTCATAAAATCATCATTAGACAATAATTATGAGTTTTTAGTTAATCCACATAACAAATGTGTCATGACAATAACATTATCTGGTACAAAAATCAACCTGAAAAGTACCAAGCTGAAAACAAGATATTAAATAAAAAACGACAGAAACCAGAAGGATCACGCACCGAGCACTTTGAGCAGGAATTCCTTGGTTGCATTTCCAGCTACGTTGGTGGCCACACATGTGTAGCCGCCAACCTCAATCAGCTGGGTGTTGATGATGCGTAGTTTCTTGCCCCCGTCAATCATCAGCAAGTTGGGGTTGGTGATGAAGGAGAGAGGTTCATCCTCACGAATCCACTTGATCTGTGGCTTTGGGGTTCCAGACGCGATACACTCAAGGGTGATAGACTGGCCAATCACAGTCGACTTCTCCACGATACGCTGCGAGTTCTCAATGGTTGGAGGAACTGCATTGATAAAGTGGATGACGCTGATCGACTCGTGTTTTACATATCGTAGAAATGCGTCATGTCACACCAAAACCAATCAGAATGTAGGTTTGCATTGGGCTATAAATGTTATACTAATTAAAACATTTACAATATTTTGAGTAGATTTAACAAGATTGCTGTCTAAAGCTAAAAGATCGAGGTGGCATGCAGACAAAGAACTGTTGACTTTTCAAGAGTGCAACAATTACATTCAAAAAGGAACTGGACTGGACTGGACTGGACTGGCCTGGCCTGGCCTGGCCTGGCCTGGCCTGGCCTGGCCTGGCCTGGCCTGGCCTGGCCTGGCCTGGCCTGGCCTGGCCTGAGCTGAGCTGAGCTGAGCTGAGCTGAGCTGAGCTGAGCTGAGCTGAGCTGAGCTGAGCTGAGCTGAGCTGAGCTGAGCTGAGCTGAGCTGAGCTGAGCTGAGCTGAACTGAACTTAAAGGCATCGAGAGGTGTGTCAAAAACTAAGCTGAGATTCAATGAGGCTTCATAAAAATATATTTTGAGTCTCTGCAATATTTTTGCTGAACTAAAAAACATTCACATGAGTTACATAGTTAGTGGCACAAGAAATCTATGAGGTGGACAAAGGAATACAACTCAAATTTTGGCAGTGCAACATTTCTAAACAGATGTAATCATCTTGATAACAGCAAAGGCACCAATCAAATATGTAACACAAGAATCTGAAAAATCCAACCATCATTATGGAACAGCATATTTTCTGACGTACCACAATCCTAGAAGTTACAACGTATAATGCTTAATTTTAAATGTTCATAGCAAACGTGCAAGGTTTAATTTATCATGTGTTGACTCACAAATGTCGATAACGCAAAAATGTATCTAACATCACTATTAATAAAGCAAGAAGCAGCCTACCATGAACAGCGAGGGTGAATCGCTTCTCTGCCTCTCCGGCAATGTTCTCTGCCTTACACTTGTACGTGCCGGTGTCCTTGACGCGAGCAGCCATGATCTGCAGCACCTTACCACCGTGCATCATGCGCATGTAGCGGTTCTTCTTGGGCACCAGCAGCTTGCCGTCCTTATACCACGACACCTTGGGCTTAGGGTCTCCCGTTGGCTCACACTCCATCCGCACCGACTGGCGCACCACCACTGCCAGCTCCTCCACGGCACCACTGCCTGGGATCAGGGGCGGCACTGTGGAACACAGGATCGGGGATCAGGGCAGAACTAGGGATTTCAAGACCAGGGATCAGGGACAGAACTAGGGAATACAGGTTCAGGGGCTGACTACAGCACACAGTATTACATTTTACATTTTATGTATACTTTTTAGGGCACAGCAACAGAAAACAATGCAGGTGCCATGGTGAATAAATGAATGACAGTTGCTCAGTGCACCTGAAGCTGTGAGGGCTGAAAAAACGCTTTCTAAATAATCATATTATTATTAATATTACTCTGTTGACTAACTCATCACTCTGTGTTAGCCATATTTTTGTGGCTACAGTATTGTCGAGTTTGATTTTCAGAGTTCTCCTCTAGAATTAGCAAGTCCACTACAGGTCACACATTTTTCTACCTCTCTTGGCATAGCTTTTAGTGTCTCTTCTGACTGAAAGTCACTGGCAGTGTGAGGTGATCAAAACTGGCTTAAGTTTCTAAACAGTGGCAGATGCATCAACCACCAAAATAAAATGTCAGCGGGGGAAGGGGATTGAACCACCATCCACTTGACCAACAGTCTGGTGCCTTACCGCACAACCCTCACCCCGCACTAGGGGAACTCACCTTGCACTTTGAGCTTGCTGGTCTTCTCCTGCTGTCCAGCCTTGTTGGTGGCGACACAGGTGTATCGTCCTCCATCCTCCACCTTCACGTTGCGTATCTCCAGCTGTCGGCCATTGTTGAGCAGCCTCATCTTGGTCTTGAAGACGTCCAGGTCCTCGATGGGCAGGCGGTCCTTCATCCACATGATGGCAGGCGGTGGGATGCCGTTCGCGTCACACTCGATGTACGCCGTCCGGTTCTCAATCACAAACACCTTGTCCAGCTTGTCAAAGTCCATGATGTGGGCTGGCACTGTGTGACACAAAGACAATCAAACTGGAGAGTGTGGAATGTCTTGTGCGTGGGATGACGAGGGAGCTCCTAAGTAATTAAGATTTCACAACATGCTGGATACATTTAAATGTCCCCCTCAATTAAATGATTTTGTCCTGTTTCAAATTATGTCATGACAACTTGACATGTTTAGTGTCGAGGTGAAAAAGAAAGTTATGCTTCCCAATTAGGGAAGAGGAATGTATGACACTTACCAAGTAGGTCAGCGAGGAAGAGGTAAACATGAGGCTTATCAAGTAGGTCCAGGGGGAAGAAGACTTCATGATGTTTCCAAACAGGATAAGGGGAAAAAGAGCATGATTCCCAAATTAGATCAGAGAAAAAGGTGTGATACATACCAATTTAGTCCCGGGGGAAGACGAATACATGATCTTTACCAAGTAGGTCTGTGCGAAGAAGAAAACACAAAGCTTCCCAAGTAGGATGAGGGGGAAAGGAAGCATGATGATTCCCAAGCAGGACCAGAGGTAGAAAGCTACAACACAAGCAGGACCAGGGGAAAGAAAGTATGATATTTACCAAGTAGGACAAGGAGAAAAGACCTTACCAAGTGGGGGAGACAACTTACCAAGTACATCAACTTACCTAGTACATCAAGTTCAAAGTTTCTGGTGAGTTCTCCGGCCTCGTTGATGGCGATACAGGTGTAGACGGCCGTGTCTGACACCTGGGCATTGGCGATCTCCAACTGTCGCCCGTCACTCACTAGGGTCATGAATTTGGTGAGGACCAGGGGCATCGTATCCTTGAGCCAGCGCACCTCAGGTGGGGGTATACCCTCCACGGGGCACTCGAGCAGCACAGTTCTGTTGACCACCACCTTGGGGTTGTCCACCAAGTTTGCCTCATCAATTGTTGGTGGGACTGTAACAGGGAACTTTTTGATATTTTTTATATTATTAATATTTTGATACTGATAGTCATTCTTGTGTTTTTAATTGTTATAATTTAATTATTTATCTATCTTATTTAAACTGTAATTGGTTTTATTCATTTACCATTTATCGTATAAACTGAAAGCCATTTTGGTATAACCAATCCATCTGAACACATTAATGCACATTGAAGGTAGAATTTATATTAATTAAAATATAATTACATATTGTAAAGAATTCGCTAATGATTTTTATCATGTTGGTATATCATATGTAGCCTTAATTTAGGAAGTCATTTACATGTTGGAGTAGACTTTATGAGTTGAATTTATTGGGCTACCAGCTCAATAAGTGATATACTTCTCTGGTAGCCACTTCATCTGTTTTGCATTACTTTTGATTTATTTTCACATGGACGTGGATGAGGAAATAAAGTTACTTACTTACTATTATGGATATCAGAGGTGGGCAGCATAATGTCTTAGTAACCATGGCAACAGATGTTTAAAAAAGAAGTAAAGGTAAGTTCTTATATAGTGCAGAATCCAGTCCTTAGGACTGCTCAAAACGCTCAAACACTTCTCTGGGAAGCATCCAGCCTGCTGCAATTAATGCACGAAGGCTGCTCGTACAAATATCAACCGCTGTCTCATTTAAACAGTTGAGTGAACTGGAGCAATGTAGAGTGAAAAAACTTGCCCAAGGTTTTAACACTGCAGCACAGGATTTGAACCTGGGTTCTCTTAGTCGAGAGTCCAGAGCCCTACCCTTGAGCCACTGCTTTTTAAATGCATTTGTATGTGTATGGGTAACATGTAGCTATCTCCCACAACGTAACCAGACAGTGACTGACCGAGGACGTGCAGGTTGAAGTTCCTGCGAGACTGTCCTGCGATGTTGGTGGCGATGCAGGTGTAACTGCCTGTGTCCTCCTCCTGGGCCGCTGTGATCCTCAGTCGCCGTCCTCGCTGCAGCATGTGATGGCGGATGTCTGCCTCAATAAGGACATTCTCCTTGTACCATGTCACTGTAGGGTAGGGGATGCCCATCGCGGGGCAGTTCAGGGTGATGTGTCGCCCCTTCACCACCTTGGGGTTATTCTCCACGTTGTTGTCATCGATGTAGGGTGGTACTGCAAAAGATGGTCACGTCGCTGATTAGTGTTTGAGCTAGGGCAGGCTTTATAGTAATAATAATCAGGTTTTATTTATAAATAACAGATAAAATAGACAGTTTTTTTAATGTATACAAGGTTATAGCCACACATGAAATAGATAAATAAAAAAGATGGTTAAAAGAAATATATGTGTATATATATATATATATATATATATATATATATATACACACACACACAAATGTATATATAAAGTGCATTCAATTTTAAGTACACAACTGTATAGTCCAATATGTATACACTTCTAAACTTCTAAAATGTACATCAGTATTAAAATGACAAAAAGTGGTTTATGGTCGTTGAAAAAGGTTGTGTCATTCCTTCATAGCATAAATTTTATTAATTAAGTTATGAACATTTCCAAATTTGCTCATGCATATAGAGAAAGTTAATAGCAAAGAAATAATTGCGTGAAAATGTGTAACAGGTTAGCTTTTGATAAAATTATTCAAACGTCAGACCACTGTAATTTTGCCTTGCATTTTACTTCCTCTGACAAAGCACCGAAAACACGTGACAGCAATTATCACGTAATCCAAGACAAAGACAAAATGGGGTGAACAAAATTGCAGAAGTTTAAAAAAACAACCCCAGTTTTCCTAATCAACTATCACGCATTCTAACTATACCGTCATATCTTACCTAGAACATCAAGATCAAAGTCTCTGTCTGCAACCCCAGCGGGGTTGCTAGCGATGCAGGTGTAGCGGGCCTGGTCGGGCACCTCGGCCCTGACGATCTCGAGCTGGCGGTTCTCAGAGAGAAGACGGAAGCGGGGCCCAAGGACGAGGGGCCGGCCGTCGACCAACCACTTGATGGTGGGCTTGGGAATGCCACCAACGGCACAGTTGAGGATGATGGTGCGGTTGATGATCACCTGAGGGTTCATCGGGGTGCTCGCATTCTCATCTATCTTGGGGGGCACTGAACAAGAACAACAAGAACAAGATGTTTATTTTTTGACCACAGGAGCCACTAGTAGTAGGTACTCCAAACTGATTTTTCAAATGTGACCTTCATGCTGGATTCTATCATAATAATACAGAACTTTTTATTCTCATTACAGTGATGCAAACTTCATCTATGTAGCTTGGTTAAAAGAAAAGTTATGATTTTTTAAACATTGACTATTTTCCGGCTTTTTACATCCTCGGCTTAAATTGATGAAACTACATATTTTGCCAGGTCACAGACAAAAACCAGTGTTGATTTTGCATTAATTTCTGTTATGAAAATTAAGTATGTACTATTTACTTTAAGGCAATTTTTCTGCAAGTTGATAGGCCAGTAAAAACTTGCAAAAATATGAACTTTATAACAGCAAATTATAATTATTTTGCCATTATTTTCCGACATGCCATTTCAAGAATCTTAAAACGAGCATTTCTCTGCTCCTAATTAAGTTAGAATGGTGAACCATATATCACTGGAATCAGAAAAAGGAGCTCTTTCCACTAATGGGAGTATTTAACCATTAAAAGGAACCTGACTATTTACCATTTTACTCAAGAGGTTTATTTATGCGATCATAGGCTTTGGCGATGTCCTGTACTGAGTCTACTTGCCACAGCCGACAATTTTTTCCAACAGGTGAAATGTCTAAGTTCCACCTGAACACAAATTCAGCGGAACTGGAACACACATCATCAACCGATGGCCAACAGAAGTAGGACGGGTGGCCCTTGACTTTGGTTAAGTACTGGACTGTTGCTGTGCCCTCAGACTGTACTTCAATGACCTGGCCGATACAGAAACCGGATTCATAGAAAACTGCAACCAACTCCCCTTGCCTCGTGAACTTGAATGTCTCATAGTGTCCAGCGTCAGCCTCTGGTTCAGCAGATTCAACCTCTGGCTCAGCTGGGTCAGCCTCTGGCTCAGCAGATTCAACCTCTGGCTCAGCAGATTCAGCCTCTGGCTCAGCAGATTCAACCTCTGGCTCAGCAGATTCAACCTGTGGCTCAGCAGATTCAACCTCTGGCTCAGCAGATTCAACCTCTGGCTCAGCTGGGTCAGCCTCTGGCTCAGCAGATTCAACCTCTGGCTCAGCAGATTCAACCTCTGGCTCAGCAGATTCAACCTCTGGCTCAGCAGATTCAACCTCTGGCTCAGCAGATTCAACCTCTGGCTCAGCAGATTCAACCTCTGGCTCAGCAGATTCAACCTCTGGCTCAGCAGATTCAGCCTCTGGTTCAGCAGATTCAACCTCTGGCTCAGCTGGGTCAGCCTCTGGCTCAGCAGCGTCAACCTCTAGCTCAGCAACATCAGCCGCTTGTTCTGCATCTGGGGCTGGTGCAGGCATTTGTGGTTGTGTATCTTCTTCCTCAGGCAGGTGGAGTTCAAGGGCTCTTGTCAGTTCAGTCACAGTTCCAGCTAGTTTCAAAGTACCTTTCCTGGGCGGCACTGTCTTCTGGAATCTGATCACTCCCTGAGGACTTCTTTCACGGCAGAACTGACACCTTACTTTTAATTGTGTTCATTATAATATTAATAACATACTCCTGGTACAAGAAGTGAACTTGATGTAGAGTGTCCAAACTGCCATTTAATAACTCACATCATTTGAAATTTTGCTGCCTTCATATTGAAGCAACTTTAGCTGTAGAAGGAGGTGGTTGGTTAGAAACACTAATTCTGGCAGAGCAGGAGGTCTACCTCTTCCTTCAGGAAGTAAAGTTCTCCTGAGTTGTAAGTAGGTCTCATCAGCTGAAAATATCTTTAACACTTCAAGTAATTACTAAGACTGTGCTGAAAGTGAAAACCATACTTGGCAGCTAGTGTCCACTACATGTCTAATTATAAATCTGTGTTACTGTCAGACAATATTATTGAATACTTTTGTAAGAAAAATTAAGTAAAGAAATAACCAGAAAATTTTCACTTAAATTAAGAAACTAGCAATAGAATAACTCAACAGTAATATTCTAAGGTCTAGTTTGTGGATAGATAGATACCTATTTTTTTATTTTTATTGTTTAACTTAGCTTAAAGTTAAGCAATGAGGAACCTCAATTATTCAGTTACTGAAAACACTAGGTTGGCTGCTAAGAATGAAGAAGCAGCAAGTTTTTGCAAGAATAAATAACGCATCCCTGATTTAATATTTGAGACCACAATTATTGTTATTCTGTGGCATATCTGATTATACTAGTGCCGCTGTGTTGGTCATGAGCGTACCATTCATTTATGATTGATGTGAACGAACCACGGCCCACGCGGAGCGTTTATTCAGGTCACGTGACAATTCAAAACGGCGTTTTTAATTTTATCATCATCCACAACATATCAATAAATGTCATGTATATATATATATACACCCTAAGTTATTCCCTTTCAGAGTATTGCCACAGTTAAATCATACATAGCGGAAATTTTATTAAAATTGATGTAGTCTGACCGGACCGCAACGAAAGACAAGTAGCGTTTGTTTACATTTGCCGCGCTCATCTAATTTCAATATTCCTCGCTGTACTAAACATATTTCTGCACTAAAAACTTATTGACAGGGAAGATATATTATAAAACTTACTGGCGAAATACTGCATCCACTGTGGAAATACATCTTCTGCCGAACCCGACGAATTTTCTTCGCCGGGCCGGTTCGGGGGCGCGCGTTCAGTGCCCGCCATGACAGGTGACGCGTCGAGTGAATTTTTGCCTACAGGACCTCATTTCTTGGGTCTGGTGATTCGCGGCACAGAATTTAATCAACTATTTCATATAAAATTCTGACAGATAAAAGTCTGATCTATAATAGGACAGGAGATGAGTTTTATATTTTTATTTGATCTGGTTGAAAACTCGTTTGACATTTTTCAAACGAGTTTCTTTGCCAGTTTCGCGGCATTTACGCCACCAAATTTAGATTCAAAATGAGGCTTGGAATCTCTTCTGTCACGTCAGTGGATGATATATTTAGTATCTGGCCAAGGCGCCAATCACCAGCCGTTTCAAAACGCCACTCATTCAAGAAACACGCGGACAGTTTTTGCGGCAGCCGCGCAGAGGAGCTGACAGTACGTCACTTCAAAAAATAATTAAAATTACTTATCCGTCACAACCAGCAATAAAACTCACACACATGAAAAGATAACACATCAGACTGTTATAGGTAAATCGTTTTATTAAACAGCAATGCACATGAAGCGTATGGATGATGGTAGAACAATGCACAAGTAGGCCAATCCACACTGTTGACTGCATAGGCGTGACGTCGGTTTGGAGTACCTACTAGTAGTAATTATATTATCAATATATGTATGTATAGTATGTTTTACTTCAATAGTAATTTTTTCATCAATACGATTTGTTTTCTCTTAATAGTTTATTCTATCTCTGATGCATGTGTAGATGCTTCTCTGTAGTATAAGTAAGTAGAAATAATTAAGTAACAATAAAACAATACATATAACAATTCATTGCATCTATCCATATGTGTGCGTATTAAAATAAGTGAATCAATGAGTGAGTGAGTGATTAAGTATTTAAGTGATTCTGTGAATAAGTGAATGAATAAATAAATCAACCAATCAATCAACCAATCATTCTACATCAGAACCATTGTCAACTACATTAAGGGCAATATTAAAATATATTTACACATCAATGTCAGAAACATTCTCATCTGTCTCGGGGAGAAACTTTGAAAACATGATTACATAAAAATTTCTCAAAATAGATTGGTATCCGAAGAAATATATTTGGTTCTCAAGTTATGACAAGTAAAGACAGATTCTGAGTAAGTACACTTGGATGATTTGCTACAGTGAAACTTTTTGATGAAGTTAAAAAGTAGTAAATTTATGCATAACCATGTGGATAGACTTGTGCATAACATGCAAATCTTTTCAGCTGCAGAATGACAACTGTGTCACCCCGTGGCTGCTGTTGTCTGTTTTCCCTGACAAAGATTCCTGACAGTGGTCAGAACGTCACAGGAAAACGGGTAAACTGACAGCGAAATAAGAAAAAGTCTCTTGAACACAAGAGAATTTCTAGGTATTTTGTATTTGACATGATAACGACCATGTGACTTACCATGCACGTTCACGTTGTAGCTGATCTTATCAGTCCCAGCCTCATTTTCAGCTCGACACTCGTAGATGCCAGTGTCATTCACCTGGGCTGCCATGATCTTCAGTGGCCGTCCATCCTTCACTTTCAAGATCTTGATGTGGGGGTTATTGAGCAGGTCAATGGGCTTGCCATTCTTGAACCACCTCACCTGGGGCATAGGGATGCCGATGGCTGGGCACTCCAGCACTAGGGGGGTGTTTATGATCACCTTTGGGGTGCGGTCCAGGTCTTCCTTGTCAATGAAGGTCGGCACTGAACAAACAAGGGTTTGTACTTTTAATATATTTATCTTGATTAATACGAATTCATTCATATCCTAACTGAACAATCTTGCTCTATTTTATAATTTGACACTATACTTTAATATTTTTATAGTACTAGTATATAATATTTTTATAGGACATTTTAATATTTTATTTATTAGTTTATTGATTTATTTAATAATATTTTCATGAGTAATATTTTTTAACAGTGATTAATTATTATTTATGTAATAAGTGCTAAATCAACCGATATTTAATATTTTTACGAACAATGTCACAATAAATCTATCCGCATGGGACATCATAAGAATTACACAATGTGTTCAAAGTAATCAGGTGAACCTTGAATAAAAACACCGTAGATAGGTTTTCATCATGAACAGGTATACAGGTAAAGTAAAGATAAGTCCCTATATATATAGTGCGGTACCCAGTCCTCAGGACTGATGATCAGATCAAGGCGTTTAACACTTTACTCCCTGGTATACCTGTCAATCGAACACTATCTCAACTTCGATGAGAAGCATCCAGCTATGCTGAAATTAATGCACAGACTATTCGTATACAAACATCTACTACTGTGTGTAGCCAGGCAGTCATTCATACAGCTGAGTGAACTGGAGCAGTATAGGCTTCAAACCCGGCGTCTCTTAGTCAAGAGTCTGAAGCAAACATAAACAGTCTATCGTCTCACCGTGCACTTCCAGGTCAAAGTCGACACTGTCTTCCCCCGCGTCATTCAGTGCGACACAGCGGTAGTTGGCTGCGTCGGACACACGGGCGTGCTTGATGCGCAGCTGCCGTCCGTTGGCCACGATCTCAATGTTGGGGTAACGGATGACATCAAGCAGCACGTCATTGCGCAGCCACTGAATCTGTGGCACTGGGATGCCGGTGACAGGACAGTTGACGACCACAGTGTGGTTCACGACCACTTTTGGGTTGATGTCGATGCTTCCGCGGTCAATCAGTGGAGGAACTGTCAGTGGACACGACATGATGTTGACATGAGTTAGTAATCAGTTAAGAATTACTAATTGTAATAATACCAATTTAGGCATTGTTTTTTTATTATTTTAAATAATATATAGTATATTTATCAAATTATTTTATATTTTATTTAAGTTATGTGACAGGTACCGAGTAGTTCTCTGTAAAGCTCATGAGACATATTATCTTACATGGATTCAGGCACTGTATAAATTACTATATTATTATGTTATAAAATAATACAGAATATTTATGGCTAAGTAAAAACATAAATATGCATTCCAAATACATGTTAAAAATATGACAAATATAAGAAATAATAAACAAATACTGTTACAATATATATATATAATATTATAAACGTTATATTTTTAAATAGGCACTTATACATAACATTATCACCGTACACAATATTGTGATCTTGCCTAACTATATTACATTGGTCTATTAATATTTATAAATTGTTTTAAAATGATTTTCAACATAATACTCATATTTTCAAAACCAACACATAAATAATCTTATAATACAAAACGGTGTCAAAGTTTTTGACATCATCATGTGACATACGATACTAGCATGGTCCCATCAGCTGGTAAATTAAGGCCGGGATGTGGCAGGTGTTTCCAGACAATCTATGTGGATATCTCAGGCACTCTGCCAATGCCACCTACCAAGTACGTGCAGGTCGTAGAACTTATCGGTCTGCCCGGCCTTGTTCTTGGCACGGCAGGAGTAGCGCCCTGTATGCTTCACTTCCGCACCGTCTATCAGCAGTCGCCAGCCGTTGTCAAGGATGAACACTTTGCTTGAGTTGCGTGTGATGGGCATCTCCTCCTTGAACCACATCACCTCGGGGATGGGGATGCCCGTGGCGGGGCACGACAGAGTGATGGACTTGTTGATCATCACCTTCGGCTCCGACACAACGTCCGAGTTCTCTATGCCCGCAGGCACTGCAACGCAACGCAACAAACACATTCAATACTTGATGGGTATATTTTAGTTACTGACAAATGCCACCAATGCTTAAGGCGAGGGTTGTATTTGTTAATTTAATATTACATTCTAATATGCATGCATGTTGAAGGTTTACTGCCTGCCAATTTGTGTTTAGTTACTTTATTAAGCTTGGTATAATATTCGCAATTACAAAGATTCTGCCTATTCACGATCAAATGGTAAACAAAACATCTAGTTTAAAAAAATTGATTGGCAATACAGAGTAATGCAGAGTTGAGCAGAGTTAACTTTGATAGCTACTTTTCCGATGTTCTAGACAGCAGAAATCCCATCATAAATTACTGCTCAGCCGATAATTCTGGGCAGAGGAGCAGACAACCTCTCTTTAAGACTATAACTAACCTAATCATCATTTGACCTGTTGCCAAGCAACAGAATCTATAATGCAAACAAAATGGAAGTTGAACATGGGTAGCTGCCATTTTGTTGTATATTGTCAAAATTCTGACTCTTAATTTTTCTCTACGCAAAGAAATTTCAGGCAACGTTGCCTGTGAAAACTGTATGCACAATCAAAAATAAATGTTGCAAGTGTATTGTAAATATATAAAATCTTCAGTAGGCAAGGCTTTCCAGGGTGTATGTTCATAATCGTGATTGTGACACAGGCAACAGGTGAGTGATCGTGACACAGGTAAATGGTGACAAACTCAATTGTGTTCTAACACCAAGGTAAAACATAAAGCAAAGCACAAAACACAACACTATCTCTAACAGTGAGGACAGGCACATGCTGCAAGAAACAAAAGCAGCAGTAACTAGAACGCACCTAGCACTTCAACGTCAAAGTCCAGGGATGCCTTGCCGGCCGCGTTCTCTCCCTCACACCTGTACCTGCCAGTGTCAGTGGTGTCTGCGACAGAGATCTCCAGTCGCCGACCCTGGTCCAGCAGACGCATGTTGACCTACACACAAGACATACATATGCTGAATAAGTCCAACATGTTTAATTCACTTGAAATAACGTATCTGGTGATTTACATGAAATTATGTTAACCAAAATTAACTATGCATTAATAAAAACATTGGTAAAAGATCAGATTTAAAGTTAATTCCATTATATATATATATATAAATATATATATTATATATATATATATATATATATATATATATATATATCGCCTTAATTCACACATATATATATATACATATATATATATATATATATATATATATATATAATTATATATATATATTTAATGTATATATATATATATATAATATCTAATGTATATATATAATTATGTTATATATATATATACATGTATATATAATATATATATATAATATTAATGTATATATATATATTATGTGTGAATTAATATACTTAATATATATATATATATATATATAATATATATATATATATATATATATATATATATATATATATATATATATATATATATATATATATACACAAACACACACATACAATATGAATGAATGAAATTGAATGAAATTTATATTATATACATAATATAATTGTAACATACACATAATAATTATATAAAAATAAATAAAAATATTACAAATGCAGTATATATTATACCCATTATTAATCTTAATATTATAGACATGTTTAATGATAACATAAAAAACTACTCTCATGATGGCATGCTTATATTTTAGACTGTGTATACGTGCACCTATGAAAGTGCTGGTCCAGGATACATGTATTCTAAAGATTTTAGTAGTGTAGTAATAATAAAAATAATACTGACCTCGTTTTCAGGGTGAAGTCTCACGCCCTCCTTGTACCAGATGATCTCCGGCTGGGGGGTGCCAGTGATGGGGCACTCAATGATAACCGCATTCTCCGCAATCACCGAGATGTTTGTGTTAACCATGTTGCCACCCTCACCCCCACCAGGATTCACAGAAGGGGGAACTGAGAACAATTACAATAAAATGTCCAATAAATTGTAGTATATTGTAATATATATATATATATATAAATACCCAGGGTAATATGTATATTATATTAGATTATTGTATTTAAAATATATATACATATTATTTAAAATAAAACTATACCTAACATTGTTTGTATTAAAACATACCTGCTAAATAAACAAATAAATCATAAGAATATTTATATAAATTATTATTAATATTTTAAATATAACCCAGTATTAAAATACACTAATAATAAAACAAATGTTACACTTAATTAAATTAACACTAATTAAAATAAATATCTATATTATAATATATTAAGATGTAAAAAATCATTGAAAATAATTACGAGTAGAGCAAATACAATTTCTGTCTGCAAAAGATACACTAGACGTCACTACAAAATTAATCTTTGTCCAACAAGTGTTCCAAATTACCCAACACAAAAACACCAATGAGACACGCCAACTAACATCAACAACAACATGCCCATTCAAGTTCGCTCACCCTGAACGTCAAGGTCAAAGTTCTTCTCCGTTTCTCCCGCGAGATTACTCGCAATGCAAGTGTATCGGGCTGTGTCCTTGATGTCAGCGCTGTAGATGATCAGTTCCCTGCCTCCGTCGAGCACCACGATTCTTTCGCCAAACATATCATGGGTGAGCTCCTTGCCATTCTTGTACCATGTGATCTGGGGTGGGGGGATGGCGTCAGCGGGGCAGAGCAGCTTCACGGTGCCGTCTCTCACCACCTGGGGGTTCTCGGGGATGGTGTTGCCCTCTGGCATGATGTTACCGTCCTTGTCAAGGAACCGTGGAGGCACTGAAGCATCACACAGACACCAGTCACTTCACTGCTCAAATAACCAGGTCATCACACAGACACCAGTCACTTCACTGCTCAAATAACCAGGTCATCACACAGACACCAGTCACTTCACTGCTCTAATAACTAGGTCATGACACAGACACCAGTCACTTCACTGCTCAAATAACCAGGTCATCACACAGACACCAGTCACTTCACTGCTCAAATAACCAGGTCATCACACAGACACCAGTCACTTCACTGCTCAAATAACCAGGTCATCACACAGACACCAGTCACTTCACTGCTCAAATAACCAGGTCATCACACAGACACCAGTCACTTCACTGCTCTAATAACCAGGTCATGACACAGACACCAGTCACTTCACTGCTCAAATAACCAGGTCATGACACAGACACCAGTCACTTCACTGCTCAAATAACCAGGTCATCACACAGACACCAGTCACTTCACTGCTCTAATAACCAGGTCATCACACAGACACCAGTCACTTCACTGCTCTAATAACCAGGTCATCACACAGACACCAGTCACTTCACTGCTCTAATAACCAGGTCATCACACAGACACCAGTCACTTCACTGCTCTAATAACCAGGTCATGACACAGACACCAGTCACTTCACTGCTCAAATAACCAGGTCATCACACAGACACCAGTCACTTCACTGCTCTAATAACCAGGTCATCACACAAACACCAGTCACTTCACTGCTCAAATAACCAGGTCATCACACAGACACCAGTCACTTCACTGCTCTAATAACCAGGTCATCACATGGTAATAATAATACATAATAATAATGGCCTGAGTTAAAAGGAGGATATCTGCTCCTAGGTGTTAAAATATTGTATTTAATATTATATTCTTAGGACAATGATACATATGCCAAATTGTGTTTAGTTACTTTATTAAGACAAGGTAGCGCAGCAACTGGGCCATATGTTCAATGTTATAAAAGTACAGGCACCAGAATATCTAAGAACAAATATTGAAATGATGCACCATAGATACCCCAAAAGAGCCAGCA
The DNA here is from genome assembly GCA_025642075.2 of Ridgeia piscesae. Taxonomy (NCBI): domain Eukaryota; kingdom Metazoa; phylum Annelida; class Polychaeta; order Sabellida; family Siboglinidae; genus Ridgeia; species Ridgeia piscesae. Next base: position 79,499 of record JAODUO010001384.1, on the reverse strand, counting down.
ACTTGGCATGTGTTATTCCAAGAGTGAAGGGTTCTGGTCAAACTTCCTTCTTTTATACAAACATATGCCAATGGAACAACCTGCCTATTGCATTAAAACAATGTAAATCTAAAACCAGTTTTAGAAAAAAGTTAACAACCCGTCGATTTAGTAGATTGTTGGCTCAAGAATTACTATCTTAAAGAAGCATTTTAATATATTTTTATTAACTTATCTTACTATGTATTGTCATCATATTTGTGCTGCCAATCCATCCATTTCCATGGCATAAAAATAGCCACTTAATGATAGAATTTATAGCACATCCATAAATGTACAACACTGTATAAGTAAAGCTGACATGGTCATGATGTCCGGACTGCCGTGTTCTGCTTGATATTTTCCATGGTATTTTATGTGGAGATCCCCAGATGTTTGTTACTGGACCTGAAAGCAAGGTTGAGAACCACTGGATAAGACGACAACTTACAGAAGACTTTGAGGTCAATGCCATGCGTCTGTTTGCCTGCCACATTGGTCGCCTCGCACACATAGTGGCCAGCGTCCTCGCCCTGAGCATGATCCAGCTGCAGTGATCCATCACTGCGGATCATGATCCCCAGCTCGTTGCCAGTGATGCGCTTGCCGTCCTTGAACCATGTGATCTCTGGGGTTGGGGTGCCAGTGGCAGGGCATGGCAGGACTACCTTGTTGCCCTCTATGATGGTGGTGTTGGTCGGGGTCGACTCAGGGATGTTGGGTGCCTCTGTCAATGTAATATATATTCAGGCACACCAAAATATATGTTTCCTGTTAATTCTCACAAATAGTAAAAACATGTTTTCATTCAGTATTTGCTGGAGGGAATATTTTATTGTGGGTAGCTGAATATTTTCTTGGTAACTCTTAGCAAAGATATCACCCACAATTCTTTATACATATACATTGTTTTGCTTTAAATAATTTTTGGTAAATTGTAACAATGGGGAATGTGGTTAGGGAGTCAAAAGATGAACAACAAAAATATCCACAGAAGTATATATCAAATGTACAATATAATACATCGCAATTTGCCGAAGTCACAAACAAAATTATGAACATAACCTTAATCAAATAACAGTATTATTACATCACTCTATTAGATCAAACATTCCAGCACTTTACTGCCTTATATTTTTGCCATAATAAAAACGTTTCAGACAAGAATTGTAGAAAACATACAACATTTTTAACATCCATTTTTGAGGGTTTTATGTGCCTATTGCTGGACAACAGGTCATAGATAGATAGTCCAATCATCAGTATTACCATGCACAATGAGGTTGATCTCGGTGGAGGCCATGCCAGCAGGGTTCTCCGCCTGACATGTGTATTTGGCCGTGTCATCCAGCTCAGCTTCCTCGATGAACAGAGAGCCCGACTCAGTCAGTTGGTAGTTGTGACTGATGTCAAAGAAGTCAATGTTGTGACGGTCCTTGGTCCACGAGATCACAGGTGGCGGGTAGCCAACATTCTCACAGCCCAGCATCACCTCGTCACCTACCATGACTGTCACCGAGCTCGGCCCTTCACTCACAATGCGGGGCGGGACTGTCAAAATAATCATATGGTACATTTTGGTTATATGGAGTTATAGTGCAACAGTTGAATGAGGAGGGCCGAGACTGCAGTGGGATAACTGTCTTATGAGACCTAGAGAGAATAGGAGAAGAATGGAGAACAAAATATAGAAGGAATTGGACACTGCTAATAGAGAATGTAGTGAGAGAAAAGAGAGGAAGATATGGAAACTGTGTCCAACCTCGTCCCTGATGAAAGGGATGCCAAGAGGTGAACAACAACAGTTGTGTCACAATGTCACCTGTGTCAGCTGTGTAAGTCAGTTTGATGTAAAACTATGGGTGGTTGAGCCGACTTAGTTGAAGAATTCAAGTTTTGATATAAGCATCAAAGTCAACTTTCAAATCATACAGCATTCAATCCAAAATGTGCATCAGAACACTTCTTTCAGGATAATAATTTCATACTGAATAATTTGATATTGTTTTATTGTTTCCAACACTGCAAACACATTTTTGAAAGGTTCACAATCAACATATTTCATGTTTAGTACTTTACTTGACAAGAACATTAAGTCTACTTATGTATTTTATATTCACAATAAACATCTCTCATACATAAAGTTGCATTGACTATAATAAATTAATAATTTGAACTACAAGTCTACTGTATGATTCTTAAACTCGACTGTAATAATATACATATTCACAGATACATACCCTGTACAGTGAGAGTGAGGGCTTTTGTGGCAACACCAGCAATACTTGTGGCGATACACTCATAAACACCCCCATCCTCCGTCTGCACCCGATTGATGCGTAGTGCCCCATTAGGTAGGAATACAACCCCGAGGTCACTGCGGGTCAAGTTCTGCCCGCCCTTCCTCCACTGTGTCATAGGGGGCGGCACACCGATAGCTTCACACGGTAGCTGTATGGGGTTGTTGACAATGACGGTGAATTCATCTTTAGTCGGAGCAATCCTGGGTGGCACTGAAGTAGAAAGTGAACACAATCCTGGGTGGCACTAAAGTACAAAGTGAGCACAATCCTGAGTGGCAATGAAGTACACAGTGAACACAATCCTGGGTGACACTGATGTACAAAGTGAACACAAATAAATGCAATGGGTAAATTTTAAAAACAAATTCTACGAATTATATGACTAAAAATACAATAGTTAAAAGCAATTGTTAGGAAATATAATTTACATATCACTGCAAGAGCAGTTTGTCATCGCATATCTTAAAGGGAGTCGAGTGCGAACAATAACAATGGTCAGACATGCACTGGGGAGAGACGGGAAAGCAGATCATTTGTTTAGACGACGGATAGAAGATGGGATGAAGGAATGTCGAGAGCGATTGAGACTCAGCCATATTGTACCAAGGAACCACATAATTGTTGAAGTTGGCTTCAAGTTCAAGCAAATAAAAACCTACAGCAGGTTTACTATTTTAGCGCTTTAAAAAACAATCAATAATAGAACTAAACACATATTGTAATACAAAATAAAGCATAGTGATGAAATGTAACAATTACAGTAAATGGTCTATAAAAATATTTTGAACCCAGTATTATTACTGTACTATTGTGCTGTAGTAAAAATAAAACAATAAAATATATTTATATAGCACCATACATAATCACAGTGTTCTTTGGTGCTTTACTGTGCAATAATACTAACCATACAGGCAAATATTTAGAACATTAAAGTATTCAGTTAAATAATTTTAAAACAAAACAACAAATAATCATGTATTGAATTAAACAGTTAAAATATATTTTAAATATAAGCGTAGTAAAGTTTAAAAACATATAAGTGCAATAAATAATTGAAATAATACTTTACACAAAGAACCATCAAATAAAAGTAATAGTTAAAAACGGAAAAAAAATTGGTGTGATTAAAATAGTAAGATGATGGATAAATTGTTAATTCATGACATTAAATAAAATAAACTAGTAGGAATTAAGTAATTTACTACTGTGCTGCAATAAGTTGTAACCTGTGGTACTTACGTTGCACAAAAAGTGTGACTCGTTTTTCCTTTGAGCCGGCTTGGTTGATGGCAGTGCACACGTATGTGGCAGTGTCCTGTGTCTTCACGCTGAAGATGTCAAGGCTGCCATCCTCATTGATGAAGTAGTGTGGGTCTGTGTCAGATATACGCACACCACCTTTTGTCCAGATGATCTTCGGCCTTGGGTCACCTTCGACCTCGCAAGGCAATTGGATGGTGCTGCCCTCATTCGCAGTGAACTCAGTCTCACCCTCTTCAATGCTGGGTGGCACTGCGAAAACAGACAGGGAAAATAGTACCATGGTAGACGGGACGGAGAGATGAGGAACAATTCTCAAGTTGTCCATGACTTAAAGTGGACTTCTTACAGCTAAAGCTAGGTTTGATTACTACTGGAATCATTTTCAACTTTTTCTAAGGCTACCTTCAATTTACTTTTATTGGTTTCTGAATCACAGAATCATATAAATCCTTCTAAATGATTAAACTGCTTGGTAGTATTTATCATGCGGCATCCTACCCTTTGAAATACAACTGGTTAACTGCACAGTTTGTCAGAAGACTGAACCAAAAAAGCAATTGTAATCATAGTCAGAGAATTGTAATCGCAACTGATTTTTAACAAGTGTATAATTGTAATTGATTTTTCCCACGGCAGTAATCGTTATCATAAGTGTGTAATCGACTCCAGCCATGCTTACACCTAAATTGTTCTCTGTGTTTCAAGGCCCATGTCAATAAGTGATATGACTGTGCAAAATGACTATCACATCGCCAGTTAATACCAGTTACGTCATGAAGACTGGTGATATCGATTGATCAAGGCAGTTTCACACACACAAAAAAACCCGACTGAAAGTGAACAAAAAATGAACCACTTGAACTACCCAACCCTTCACTCACGACCTACCTTGCACATCGAGCTTGGTGACATAGGTGGCATTGCCACCAACGTTGGTGGCGAGACAAACGAACTCTCCCTCGTCCTCCACCTGTACGTTGCGGATGATCATGTTTCCGTTGCCGTCGTCCTCGATGCGTTCGTGGTCAGCCACAAGCTCCCCATCCTTGATCCACATGATGCGGGGCCATGGGTTGCCCTGCAGCACCGTACACTGCATCTTCACCGTGCGCCCCACAATGGTCTCCACCCTTGGGTTGGTGTACTGGATCACGGGGCGAACTGAAGCCAGACATCAGATATTGAAGTCTACAGGTACAGCTGATGAACTTACAAACATTCATGAAGTTGGAAGTATAGGTTAGGTTCGGCTTTATTTAACTCTTTACTGGGTAGACAGCCTTTTTATTTTACACCCAGCTGTGGGCAGACAATTTTAAGATGGCAGCCATCTGTGAATTACGCTGCATGTTGCTTGCATTAAAATTCTAATAACTCGACAACCGATGCATGAAAATATATGAAATTAATAGCACTGTACATTGAATGATTGTGTGAATATAATGTGTTATTAAAATTTATGTGTTGCAATCAATTACATTTCAGATCTTGAAGCAAACATTAACAATTATGATGACAAAATAAATAAGCAACTTCATCATACTACATATTAAAATGTTTTAGAACATACAACAGTGATCCTGTGGAACTAATGTAGCCATGTATGTTAGTTTTATCCTAGTAAAACATTTATCAAATTTTAACGGTTAGTTTTCAAATTATAATTGCTTTTGTAAACGACGCCAATGCGACGGAAGACAAAAATCATGCCATAATTTACAAAATGACTATCGTTTACCGATCATATTGCCAAATGGAATGTTCTTTTCGTATGAAAAAATCAACATGCGAATAATGAAGGATAGCAGACTCATTTCACAAATAGATGCTCCCTTATCAGAAGCAATGTGACCATAGAGCATATTAATAAAATAACATAAAATAAATAAACCAAACGAAGTACAGCCAGTCATCCGATCAACAAAATGGCTGCATATCGGTAAAATGAACATTCCGCCGACGGGTCATCTTCTTCGAAAAGTCGCACAAACAACGTAGATGGACGATAACAGGGTCTCCGTGATCACTGTCGACATTATTCACGTTGCAAACATCGATATCCAACACGAAATTGTCAAGAAATTATCTCAGTAATATCTGCCAAATGCCGCACGATGTCGGAGGTTAACTAGACAAACGCACTTCAATATCCTTCCAAATAAACTCACTTAATTCGCAAACGAACATTTTTTTCACAAGATGGCGACAGCACATGTTTCCATGACATACATAGAGCTTAGATCAGCAGTTTGAGCTGGCTGGTTAATGTAAAAGAAGGATGTGATCGCAGTAAACGAAAGGCCCACGAACTGTGAGTTTACTGGGCGGTTTTGGACGGTCTGTGCGTACGAGGGGTTGGGCGGTTTTGGACGGTCTGCGCTGTAAAGAGTTAATACACAACTATGACAATTTTAACTAATTTCAAGTTTGATGAAGACTATTGACAGCGACTGAAACACTGAAGAAAGTTTGAATTTTTGTGGTTGGTTCAACAGAACACATTTGGGCAGATCAGATACTGGAAACTGTACAACTATACTTGATAAACCAAGATTCCTTATTACACAACTAATATATTTCTACTCACATCAACATTTTGACCACCATCGCCGCGAAGGTTCATGTTCCTGACGAAGGCCACCGATGCGAGTCTAAATTTATTAGTTGTAATAAGGAATCTTGCTTTAATATAGTGTTCTCCAAACTTGATGACAATATTCACGAATACTTATACAGGATTTTCTTTAAAAAGCAATAATATTTTGCAGCTATAAGAGCTGCTAGTGTGAAATTAGAGAACGCTGTGTGAAAGAAAGACCCACCTATGCCAGTAACTGTGATGAAGGCCGACACTTCCTGACTTCCAAACTCATTCTGTACACGACATGTGTACATGCCCTCATCTTCCTTCTGGATGCCTGCAATCAACACAGGTGTCATCTCAAAACATCACTGCAAGAAGTCATCAAAATGAATACAGAGATCATCTAAAGCAGGTTTTTGTTCGACTCTGGGACCATCTCATAACATCACTGATCGGGTGATATTAAGGAAACATTTAAAAATAATTCAATGTTCAACAAAATGGGATAACGGCATTATGGGACAATGGCACTAGCAGAGACACAACAGAACAAGGTGCAGGTTTGCAAAAAACCACTGGATAAAAAGAACCGTGTGAGTGAAGAAACCGGATAAAGGGAAGAATGGATGAAGTGAAGGAAAGTTTTAAGAAGAAATTGGTCAGGAGTAGGTTGAAATGGGCCGGTTATGTGGAAAGTATGTGAGATGAAAAACTAGCCAAGAGATCAGATGTCCAGAAAATGGAGTGTAAAAGGAGGTGAGGAAGATCCAGAATGCAATGGGAGGACTGCGTTAAGAGAGATCTGGAAAGTGTGGAAGGAGATAGGAGTTGGAGACTGTTGATAGAGAATACACTGAGAGAAAAGTATGAAGAGAAATGATGAAGAAAAAGACGATGACAGCCTGACCCCTGGTGACAGGGAGGCCAGAAGAACAAGATGTATTATTATGTAATAAACCGACTCCGAATTCATCCAACAACCTCCCAGTCTGAGACGTACCGTGGATAAAGAGGGTGCCAGATCTAAGCATGGTGAAGCGGTACTGGAAGTCAATGGGCTTGCCGTCCGCCCTCCTCCACACGACCTGGGGCGGGGGTAGCCCAGATGCGTCACAGGGCAGGGAGGCATTCTTCAGGATGTCAATGCCAATGCTGCTGGGGGCATTGGTGATGACAGGGGCAGCTGCAACCAGGCAATGTCACTAAAACATTGGTTTTGTTAAACTATCTGGTATTAAAATCCCTGTTTTTATTTATTTATTAATACAATTTTTTTCAGGATTTTTTATATTAACTCGTCCCCATGGTTACAAGCAATTCTTTTAATATAAATATAACACACTGTAAATTAGGTCAGAATAATATGAGTAGATTGTAATAAAAAACAGAAAGTTAACATTGTCCATTTGCAGAGCAATGTCCTCCTTCAAAACTATAATTAGTCAGTCAATCAGGGAACATCAGGGTAATTGCCCATTATTCTTAGTGTCATGCAACAATAAGCTAAAAAACCATGTATTCATGTGTTTCATCAGGATTGAACTTATCGCTCGCCCTCTCGCCTAGGATGAGTAATAATGCCTGGGGACGAGTAACCCTTGATAAACACTAGTCCCCCCCTGTTGAGTAAATATTCTCCGTTTGTTTGACTAAACAAATTATGCTGTGTCATCAGTTGTCAGTTATTTATTTATATCATTGTTATCTTACTTTTATGCAGCACTGTAGTTCTACTGTCAAATTTGCATAAAAGTCTGCAATTCAGCAAAATTCGTCAGAAATGGGGACATATTTAGAGATTTTGCATGGGGTTGACCAATATATTAAGGCTACTAGTCCCCCAGGCCAGGGGATAAATTTTCTATTTCTAGCTGTGTCATGTGACATTGAGTGAGAGAAGACATTTACAGCCGACTTGTAGGATGACATTGCCGGTGACAGTGCCCGCCTCATTGGTGGCCACACACTGGTACTCTCCCGCGTCCATCTCCTGGGTGCCATCAATGAACAGCTCACCCACCTCGTTGATCTTGATGTACGGCAAGCCCTTCATCTACAACACAGCATCTGGTCAGGAGGCAAACACTTAACTATAGGGTTGATGTATGACAGACCCTTCATCTACAACACAGCATCTGGTCAAGAGGCAAGCACTAAACAATAGGGTTGATGTATGACAGACCCTTCATCTACAACACGGCATCTGGTAAGGAGGCAAGCACTAAACTATAGGGTTGATGTATGACAGACCCTTCATCTACAACATGGCATCTGGTCAGGAGGCAAGCATTAAACTATAGGGTTGATGTATGACAGACCCTTCATCTACAACACGGCATCTGGTCAGGAGGCAAGCACTAAACTATAGGGTTGATGTATGACAGACCCTTCATCTACAACACGGCATCTGGTCAGGAGGCACATCTAAGAACAGCCTAATTATAATCAAACTAGCTTATGTGTATAAGGGGGACGTCACTATTTTCTACCTAATTAATTTAAAGTTTCACCAACGTTTCAGGGCAATAGATCGATTCATATAAAATGCTCAAGATCATCACAAGAACGTGTGACAAGTGCCTCACCTCGAATGCGCCACGGTACCAGGTGATTGTTGGTGGTGGAATGCCATCTACATCGCACCTCAGTATGGCTGTCTCTCCGTTGTTCACCAGCACCACACTGTTGGGATTTCTGATCCTAGGAGCAACTGCAACAGGGAAACACGGCTCAGTTCACACCCCTACATATCCACAGTTGGTTAACTGTGGATATGTAGGCATTGGAACAGGAGGTCTTGGGGATTCTGGGGGTTCTAAGAGGGGGCTGGCCCCACAATATTTAGTGGTTTTTTAAAATTAGGATGTCCACCATTTCTGTAGGTACTTCAGGGGAAGACAATAAACTATGAAGAAAAGAATGAAACAGATATTTTTGTGTGTGAAAACATTGAATAATGAGACTAAAGCAAATATTTATGTGGATAAACTTCTATCACTGCAAACAATTTCCAACAGCAATTACCCCCCTCCTCCTCCCCCTCCTCACCCCCCATATAACAACATAGACATGTTGAGTGAGTATCAAAATATTTTTTTTAATGCTACCCCAAAAAAATCTCCAACAGCAATCACACTTTCACACTTTAGAATCTGTGGGTCAAGAAATAAACACAAAGTCACGACTTAACCCTACTTACCAATGAAGTTGAGAGTGGCCATTCCTGATCCGGTGCCGGCCGAGTTAGTGGCCACACACTCGTATTCTCCAGCATCTTTCTCCTGCAGGTTGTACATGCGTAACACACCGTCTGGTGTGTAGCGCACCTTCTCTGTGAGGGGCAGTATTGCCCCATTCCTGCGCCACACATACGTGGGTTTGGGGTATGCCCTTGACGTACAGGTGATGTTCACACTGCCCCCCGCGACGAAGCTCTGAGTATGGGGCACAGGCTGCACAATGGGTGACCCTGTGATAGGTGCAACATAATAATGTAACTCAGGTGTGACATATTAATGTAACGATTGTATATATTTGGACACCTAAGAATTGGTCACTATGTGGGGGGGGTCATTCGTAATAGTAAACATTTCCAGAAACGTACAATCCGTACATTAACGGTCAAGGGGTCAAATGTTTGGGGCATTTTCCCCAAAAAAAATCAATATCTATTTTCCATAAAAAGAGTATTATGACCATTATGGACAACCTCTAAATATTCAGGCATAAAAACATAACCTACTCTGAATGATGAGCCAAACAAGTGCATCCGTGTGTCCTCCCTCATTCTCCGCCCGGCAGATGTAGGGTCCCTCGTCCGACTCCTTCACTTTCCTGAAGTGACACAGAGATAATTAGATAACCACAAGTTTATAATTTCACATCTTATTTATTTCATATATTGTATACGTATTTATCTAGATTTGTTCTATACATAATTGTATGTTTGAAATAAATAAAATGATTTTTGCTGGCTGGCTGGCTGGCTGGCTGGCTGGCTGGCCTGCTGGCTGGCTGGCTGGCTGGCTGGCTGGCTGGCTGGCTGGCTGATTAACTGATTGGGTGACTGGGTGACTGGGTGACTGGGTGACTGGGTGACTGGGTGACTGGGTGATTGAGTGAAACAATGTTGAGTGAATGAATTTGCCCAAGTTTGGACACAGCAGCACAGGAGTCAAACCCCGGTTCTTTTGGCTGAGAGTGCAGTGCTTTAGCCAGTGCACCATTGCCCTCTATAGACGTGACAGGATACTTACATGCTACTAATATACACCACATACAACCGAATAAGTAGAGCCTACCGTATGAGCATGGAGCCATTCTGGAAGAGCCTTGCTCGGGGGAAGGTAAGTGGGTCAAAGTCCTCTTCAGGCTTCAGCCAGGTGATGTTGAATGGCACGGTGCTGCGTGCAGTACACGCCAGTACTACAGAGTCACCGGGAAGCACAGAGACATTCCGCGGAGGGACAATGGTTGGTGGAGGATCTGTAGGAACACATCAAAGATTCACATGACATGCTCTGGCTAAACACATTTACATCACAATTGTTACGGCACGGCACGGCACGGCACGGCACGGCACGGCACGGCACGGCACGGCACGGCACGGCACGGCACGGCACGGCACGGCACGGCACGGCACGGCAACACGGCACTGCACAGCACGACACAGCACGGCATATATTATTCTGCAACGAAGATAATTTTACTTAGTTATATGTATCCAAAAATATTTTGAAAATAAAATTTTCCATTCATAACTGTATTACACACAGTATCTTACACTATCAAATATCAGTATGGATAATGGATATGGAAGTATAGATGGTATGAATAGTATCAAGTATGGATAATATTAAGCATCAAAACATATGAATTTCACCAAAACATCAAACACTTTCTTGCACAAAGCAAAAAGCATTTCCATGCAGAGTATGCATCTTCAGCATAGGAAAAGGCAATTTCTTATATTGGCATAGTATAGCAAAATCATTGCAGTGTCCAATTCCACACCAATTCTATATATAAATTTAAAAGTTTTTCTTGTGCAATTTGCAATGGTATGAATCAGGAAAACATTATGACAAGAAAACACACATCAATATGACATAAAAGGCACAAATATCAATACAAGGAAAGCTTCACAATTGTTTGTATGTGTTTTTAACGTAAAAGATGCTAAAGTTAAGTGATGTACCTTTCACATCGAGATATGTTGTGGCGATTGATGTGCCAGCTGAATTGGTGGCATTGCAGATGTAGTTGCCCTCTGACTGACTGCTCACATGACGGATGGACCACAGCGCATCAGCCGACTCTCTACACACAAGGAACATTACGTCACACTTTATAATGAACAATCTAATTGCATGCACTCGCAATGTTTTATATAAAAAATATACATTATACAGTCGCGCCTCGTTATAACGCGGTAGTTGGGGTCCACGAAATGGAACCGCGTTGTAAACGAGGCGCGTTATAGATTATATTCCGCCAGGGGCGCCACCACCCACAAAACGCCACAACAGCAACCGAAGCCAATGTGCTGGTTGCGCGGTGTATGCGTGATTTATAAAACTAACGGACATTGAAACCAACGTAAATGTGTATTACGTTAAAGTAATATACACTGTCGAATGTTGAACTGAGTACATCTTGCGAATGTTGTACAGTTTTGAAATAAATTCAGAGCCAACGCGCCTTGTCTGGCGATGCGAACTGAGGCGGAGCGATAACACAGTACGCGGTCGCGGTCTAAAATAACCTTGAACTCAGCAGCCGAAATGCACAAATGAATTGACATGTTGCCGAAGTCGGTCAAATATTAATACTTATACTAGTTGTGCTCGCTATTGGCTTAATTTCATCTTTTAATCAATCCCAAAACATAAATTTAGATCGCATATTTACAGTGCCGATTTATAATGCAATTCACGGTGGTTTGAGGTTACTGCGGTTCACACGCAGTTGACGAATTCGTATATTTGCGCACAAGTAAATGTTTTTTCGTATACATAGTGAAGAAAACATAACATAACTTTAGCCTGCCATTTCAGTACCATTATTATTTTTCGTCACCGCCCGATTCATAAGCAATTTAATTGTCATTTACAACCCGGCGAAGGCGCCCGTTCGCGGAAGCCACAGCGAACGGGCGCCTTCACCAGCGAAGCCACGGCGAACTGGCAGGAGACAAACGCGATTGATATCGGGGCAAACAAACAGGACTTTGTACCAAATTTACTGTGCCTAAAGTTAATTAAATGCAATCAAAGAAATTGGTAACGTTTTAAACAAACACTTAAGAAATTACCACACAAACCAAGCGCTGGTTACACAATAGATCGTTTCCGTTTGAAAAACGATTGGATTGGTGCCGCGAAGCCGACGGCAGAGCAGAAGCCAGGGGCACAACAAACAACGAACTCAGCAACGCAGTTGTACTTCTGTGTTAAATTTCTTAATATCATTAATTTCTTCTAGATACACCTGTACAAGACAAACATGAGGATTTCATAAACATAAGTGACAGTTAATTACAGCGTTATTGTTAGCTGTAGCGCCCATTTCCCCCCTGGCGGCAGAAATTCGGGGTCCACGACCGACCGCGTTATAGCCGATTCGCGTTATAGCGAGTCGCATTATAGCAAGGCGCGACTGTATACATTATTATTTATATATATATATATATAAATTTTATAACAATTTGTTTTATTTTACATTTTAATATATTTTGTATTATTCTATTATTTTATAATAAAGGCAGTATAGGTTGGTCATTCTATTATGAGTGAAAGGATATATAATTTCCAAGAAAACGTCTACAAAATTCACCAATATATATTCTTACAAATAATTATTGGTATATTTATATAATATATTATATTGTATTGTCCACACAAACTGGAGGAAAATGTTATCAGGATTTACCTGAAGAACATCTTGTTCCCAAGCTTCCTCCCATCCTGGAACCACTGCACGGAGAAAGGTACGAGACTGTAGACAGAGCAGTTGAGAGAGACCGTCGTGTCATAGAATCCTCTCGTCACCTTCTTCATCGTCAGTGCTGGACGTTCTGGCTCGGCTGAGTTGATGGCAGTCGATGTTGTTCTTTGGAATGTAAACCCTTGGTCGTCTGTTCCCATAACCTGTCAGGCAGAAAGTGACTGGTTGTTTGGTAACATCTTAGGGAGTTGATTTATGCTAGTTTACTACAATGCAAAGACCATCTTGCAAGGCACAGAGAGAGGAGGGAGAAGACAAGGTAGAGAGAAGACAATGTGGAAAGACAACATCAAAGAGTGGACAGTGCTGGAGGTCTCCGACTCCCAAAGGACTGTGAAGAATAAGGAAAGGTACAAAGAACTGGTCAAACAAGTCACCCATGATGTTTACAGGTCATGGAGGTGAAGGTGAAGGTGAAGATGTACAGTACCATTTGTAATTTTAAGTTGCATCATCAGTTTTTCATTCACAGTTCTCGTTCAGAATTATTTTGCAAAACAGCAAACTTAAAAAGTGTCTGTGGTGATTATTATAAGGTAACTTTTTGCACCTAAGTTCTCAGAAACGAAGCGCATACCTTGAGGAAGAAGAAGTTGTTGGGGGGCATGAAGGCAGAGACGTTGTAGAGGAACGGATTGGAGCCATTGTAGACAATGGGTACTTCCAGCAGGACGTCTGCGTGCAGGTTGAGCAGCTCCAGGTGGGTGAGTCGACCGGGTGGGGTCAGGTTAGTGATGTTTATCAGCAGGTGTGTCGGCACACCTACACAGAAAACACAGGTAAAGGTAAGTTCTTTTTCAGCGCGGCCTCCCTCCATCTTACACTTTACTCCATCAGTGTAACACTACCTCAACTTTTCTGGGACACATTCGTTTATACTCCAATTGCTGTATGACGATTATTCAAACAGATGTACACCATTGTCTATAGCCAGGTACTCATTCACACAGGTGAGGTGGAGCAATGTGGAGTAGAACAAACAAGCATCAAAACGATATATCTGGGGATTAGAACCCGGAATCTCTGGATTGAGAGCTTGGTGCTCTAACCACTATGCCACAGGGCTCTACAATATTGAATTAGTGTCATTCGAAGGATGATTGTTTTTGCTAGTAATAAAGATGCCACCTTGCACTGGTATCAGCCAATGAACTTTACATGACTGACAAAATCAGTCAAGTCTATGAACAGCACCAAATATCTTAAATGTGATCACGATTATAAATATTATAGTCATCATCATAAATATTTTAATCATTAGATATTATTAAATCACGTTAACAATAAATCACACAAAACTCTACAGATGTTTAAATAAATGTTTCAATGTTTCAACCCCAGAATTTGGCAGCTGCATGGCAATAAAATTGAAACAGTTTAAGAAACACACCTCCACAGTCTAGCAGCCAACCAGCCAACCAATCAGCCAACCAACCAACCAGCCAACCAACCAGCCAACCAATCAGCCAACCAACCAACCAGCCATCCAACCAAAGAGCCACCCAGCCAACCAACCAGCCAACCATTCAACCAACAAACCAACCAGCCAGCCAGCCAGCCGAGCCGGGCCGAGCCGAGCCGAGCAGCCGAGCCGAGCCGAGCCGAGCCGAGCCGAGCCGAGCCGAACCGAACCGAACCGAACCGAACCGAACCGAACCGAACCGAACCGAACCGAACCGAACCGAACCAACCAATCAACCAACAAAATGTTACTAGACTACTTGATATGCCCACATACCTTTGATAGGCTGTACGTCTGTTTCCGTGAGATCTAGAGTGGGGCGTCTTGAGAAGCCGTGAGCAAAGTCGAGGCTGCTGAGACCAGTGATACGGATGGTGTGTAGACCGGTAGATGACATCTTCAGTCTCCACTTGCCAGGCATCGGGTCCTTCACGTTGAGGATAAGTGCTTTCTTCAGAGACAGTAACTCATTAAGGCCATTCTTTAGGTTCATCGTCACCCCTGTGAGACAGTAAAGGTAAAGTAAGTCAAGGTAAGTCATGGTATCCAGACAAAGTTCATTACACGTCACATCCATTTGAACCCCATCTTGACTTGTCTGGAAAGCATTAAGCCATGCTGCAATTGATGTATGAAGACTACTTGTACACATATATTCAGCACTGTCTGTAGTCTAGGGCTACACATTCATGCAGCTTAGTGAACTATAGCAACATTTTGTCAATAAACTTGAGCAAGGCTCACAACAGCAGCAGCTAAATTAAAATGTGCAGTCTCTCAAATGAATCTGATACTCTTGATCTTTTGTATAAATTCAGTCTACATTAGTGGATAGAAAAATGCCAAAAATGTAACTAAATTCAGCTTACAAATTGCAGTCAAGAAGAAAGTTGTATATGCAGTAATTAAAGTTTTACAATAAACAGACTCAACACAGTACATTGTAAAGTACAATAAAAAAGACATACTGGCAAAAGCGAAGAAATCTCTGTATAACAATTGTCCTAAACAAGTTGAAGACAGTCAGATTTCATCAGTGTTTGATCCTCCTAAAACTTCTCTAAATTCCATAAGTCATTTAAAAATAAAAGTGGGTTGTGAGAACTGACCTTCCGGGTTCTTTATGACAACCTTGGCGTCGGGGCCACTGAGTGAGATCGTGAACTCCTGCAGTTTAGTGTCAATTGGCAGTTCATACCAGATGCTGTCGGCCACCTCACTGTCTATACTCAACAGGTTCACCTTCCGTGACTGCACAGCCACTCGCACAAAGTTCAGGATCTGAAATGCACTGCATAGCATACATGTTGACACAACACATTATTGCCACTGGCATGTAACACACTGGCACGGGTCAGATGTGTTGTTATGACCCAATGGTTGGCATTGCTTAGAACTGACTGGCATGGTGTGACAGGCATCATCTTAAGACTGGCATGGAATGGTGACTGGCATAGGGACTTGCATGGCTCAAGACTCACATGCCCCAGGCATTGATTTGGTATATGGACTGGCACAGCACACGGCATCGGGTTGACACGGCATGGGGCAAGGACTTGCATGGCAAAAGGAATGGTATGACACTGGACTGGCACAAACTTATGGATCAGTGCTGATATCTTACATTTCAGTAATTGTTATGCTGTCTGTCGAAATACAGTAGTAGAATATGCCATATTTATTTGTATGTGTGAACACGCTCATCAGGTCATCAGTGGAATAAGGTCAGACCAAATGATCAGACCTAAACAAATCAGGATACAGCGGTAACCAAACTAACCGTTTATCTAGCTCACGAGAAAACAGGATGGTGATTAAATGCCCACCTATGGGTCTCCACCAACCTGGTTCACTTGTGACTTCTTCAGCAAGAAGATCTGTCCAGAGCTGGTGGCTGCGATCTGTTCATAGGCCTTGTATCCAGGATGTGACGTGTTTCCACAGTCTCCCGTCATCACAAACACCACCTGCAACACCAACATTGTCTCACAACATGCTTTTATGCCTGATCAATTTTTTCAGTCGAAACATATCCTAGTTGACATATACAAACATACAGTCCAGTTGAAGTGTGCACATATATAATTTTATAAATTGTATATGTGTATACACAAGTGAGAATAGATTTTTAAAGCATTTATGGATATATATATATATATATATATATATAAATAACAATGAAAGTCAATAATATCTACCAATTAGTGATGTATTAAAAAAATACAAATAATATACTTATTAGAATTTTTCTGTGGGAAAATTGAGGTGTCAGTTAGTCCCCAGGTGGCATCACTATGATGCTATGTTAACCTGTAATTTGCTGTGTGCTCTGACATTAGAAATTCATTGGTCTTGGGAATAAATTTAAGTTTCAAATACATAAATGTGATGATTGCTGCCTTAGATATGTTGTTCAATGCATGTATATAAGTTTTAGCATAAATGCTTGAAGTGTCTACAAGGTGGAGCCACTTTGCCAAGTCAAAATGTTCATGCTCCCAACCACACACTGGATAAGCTGGACTGTAACTTGTGTCTGCTGTAATCTACTCAATACATCCATATTATAAGTCAATTTAAAACTTATTCTATATGTTATCCTCCAAGTGTAATTGTTGTATGACGACTACAGTGGACATTTCTGAGTTGGCGATGTTAGAAACTACATTTATAACTGAAATTGTACAAAGGCTGTGGGGAAGCTAGTGCACTTCATTAACAAATCCCAGGGTCAAAAGAGTTCAAATGGATTGAGGAGATTGTACTCTCTGTGCAAAGTTAGTTCGTTTTAACTGTCTAAACTGTACACCATATATTTGTTTTGTCACTGAACTACAGCAGAACAGCTTATTCATGAAATCCTGCTTTTTTCAACAAAATAAACCATTACATTCAACCCGAATGCCATTCCATGTTCATACACATGGGTTTTCCAATGCTGACACGTGCAAATGTTCCCACCCTGTTTCTAGAGAAGTAAGCTACTGTGCAGTGGAAATGTCAGTCTATAAATTTACCCTCTTCCCCAGTCATAAACAACTTGTTCAGTATGTGCACCATCTTCAAAATGTGTACTGACTCACACAAAACCACGGGACGTTATTTGTATGAACCCGGAAGTGAAATAATGATCTTGTGGAGATATAAATCCATACTGTTCTCAGCCACAACTACAGTAACAGATGTGATTCCCAAGTCTGGCTGTGCTGAACTAACCGCCTGCGGCAATACCAGCGATGTAACAGTAGGGTTATTTTAATAGGATTGGACAAATTAGTCTGAGGTCGTAATATGAACTGGGTCTTGGATGATTTACAAAGATTTTATTATAATAATCATTTCAGGATTTGTATCACCCAACACATTTATTATGGTAATTGCAGAAATTCTATATTGTTGGGAAAAAAGCCGGGCCATCAGTGAAATAATCACACATTTGATGTGAACTAAAATATCTTCAGATAAGACTAAATCATTATATAAGAGTATTACTTTTAACAGCTAACATTACATTAATAATCATTACAGGATGTCTGCTTGAGTCAATTATGCACCTTTTTAACAACCCTATTATATGGCAATGTTGACAAGAAGTGGCTCCCAATCTAAATAATAACACATACAAAATATCAGTGTACACATTTCAATGATAGTTAACGTGCCCCTGTCCACATTCAGCTACATTTTATTTGTTGGTATCATTTTAGGACAGTGGGAGGTGTCCTGACACTGCTTTGCTCAAGTCTGAACCGGTGCATCGCTGGGTCAGTGGGTGCCTCCCAGGGTTGCTAAATTTACCCTTATGCTACACACACACCAGCCGATTTGGGGCGCGCACAAAAACTGACTGCGGAATTCTCTTGTATAAATTGTTGAGTAAACGCCAAAGGGGGAAATGCATATTGGATTTGAGGATCATGACTAGCGCCAACCGTCATTGCTAGTAAGTTGGTGTATGAAGTTGGTGTGTGCGAGCAGAAGTCGGCGCTAGTCGGCAGAACTATTTGGTGTTTAGCACCAACTGCTTCTTTACCCCGACTGCCGACTGAAGTCGGTGTTAGTCGGTTGGGGTGTGTGCCTAGCATCAGGGTTCCCCAGCTGGTACAGGTTTACAGGGGTTGTACCAATTACCCTATCAGTTTCTTTCGCTTGTTGGTATAACAGTGTAAAATGTAATTATTTAAGTATTAGTAAATAATAATAATAATAATTGAATAATACATTGTAGGCCAAATGTTTTACTAATTTGCAGACATGGAGAGGATACCTGTTACCAACAGCAAAATATCAATAAGAACAAGTGACACATAACAGTGGAATGAAACTTCTCTGAAAGTTTTGAATAATTATGACAGATCGAATATGCATGGTGTGTCCACTCGTTTTGCCATAATATAAGTTTGGTTACAAATATTAATCTTCTGCATCAACAATTTTCCATTATTCATCCAACCATTCGTTTAATTTTATAATTACACACACTAATGAATTAAACGTATTTTTGTATGTGTACTTTAATTTTTAGTAATCTATTTTACAATCCACTGGAAATCATGTACGCATAAAATCAAACAAACTCAAGATACCCTGTATGCCATATACAGGGTAGGGTGTACATAAACCTGACATTCCACCACCTGCATGTTGTCCAGTGGCCAATTGCCCAGTTGCTCACTGGACATTTGCCCAGTGGTTAAATGAAAAAGTGGAAACTTGCTTGGTGACAAAAAGTCTCCATAAATGTAATAAATCATAAGTCCTTTTTAATCACAGTATAATGAGTCCATAAGTCCATACTCTCCTCCCATTTATGCACATAAACCAATTTTTTTACCACTCATCAACTGTCTGTGTTTTTGTTTGTCCACTGAGCAACTGTCCACTAAGCAACTGTCATACCCTGTGTTCCGTACGCCAACCTTGTACAGAAACCCCCAGCACTGGAATTAACTGCTCGAAATGTGATGAAATGGCCCGATGCCGTTGTAACAGAACCAGATGGCCCAGCCCGCCTTGTAGTCAGTGCATGATAACTGCTGGTTTAGGGCCAACTGCCCTATGTCACGTCTACAGTGGAAGCCCACATAAACCTGTCTGCACATTAGTGAGGGCCACATAAGAAGGAGCATAGCGTGACCAGTGCCCAGCACACATTTGATCACCAGTAGCAGCTAATTAATAACAATTAGATGACCCCACAGATGCCTGGATGACCCCAGAGGATGCAAACCAGAACAACGCATACAGCTGGACTAGTCTTGTCTGCCTCTTTCATCTGCTGTATCTTATGGTAATCTGTGGTATCACAGGAGGCAGATCCGTGTGAAGTGGAACCTAGTGGGGGGTTGCACATAACCACTGCCAGACATTCCATCCAGCCAAGAACTCTGGGCTAACACTGTTAAATGCCATTTGAGCCATTGTAAGTTGGCCTGACATGTGGCTGCTTAGATCCGGTTTCTTTACATTTGTCTGGATACAACAGAGAGTATCAGAGATTAATCACCACAACATGATACAACACGCAGTGCAAGGTACTCAAACAGCTGAGATAAAGTGGGGCAGTAGGACTGGATGAGGTTGTCCAGACTCCTAAAGAAAGAAAGTCTTAAACGAGCCTGCCAAATATATATTTTTTAAACTGTACCTTTAGCTTGAAAATGACTATTTATATTAATCAAATGGCACATTTTCAAATTGCTTGGTGACTTGGTTATGTCCGAGAGGGTTTTCCCTGAGGGGGTTATGTCCAAGGAGGTTTTGTCCGGAGGGAGTTTTGTCTGCCCACCATTACAGAAGTACACTGGTGTGTGAAGAAATCCAATGAGATAACAATCTGACAACTAAAACAATGTACGGGGATGTAGACAAACTCCCAAATAAGACTCGTGTGAGGCGTCTACAACCAGCTGGTGACTGCTGATGTAACACGAGGAACCAGTGTAATTTATTTATCCTGTCGAAATGCACAGGGAAGCAGAAGAAAACATGCACCAAGTTGATCTGTGAACATCTTGATGCTGAAGAGACAGACCTCCCAGTCTTCATGAAGTCTTCGTGGGGAGCGGTGGTCACGCGGTAGAGCGCCGGACTGTCAATCGAGGGGATGGTGGTTCAATCCCACCTACTGCCGTTTTGAAACTTAGGCAATTTCATTCACCCCACATTCACCTGTGTCTTTCGGAATAGACACTAAAAGCCGGTGGTCCCTTCTATCTGGTGTCTAGGCCAGGGGAAGTAAAAAATCCCACACAGGGGACTCACTAATTCTAGAGAAGGACAACTCCTGCATTAGCCCAAGTTTGGGCTGTTTGGAGAAAACCACCTAAGAACTAAGAAACAACCGAGCACATGGAAGCATGATGACGATGATGATGATATTGACGATGATGGCTGTCTTTATATTGTCACAGTTGGTTGTCACATGGCTTTAAAGTTTAAACAAATGAATTTTTAACACAATTACTGCAATGTGATGTAAATTAAATTTACCCCTTCAGCTCGATGATAAATAATTAGATTGTCGTAATAAGGTAAATGTAGTTATATTATGGTTATTCTAACCTTGTTAAATATAACTAATAAGTCTTAATCAACAGAATATGTGCAAGATTAAACATTTATTTAGCAGAAAAGCAAACTGTTAAATACTATCCATTATGATGTGCATCAAGTCAGTTTTTTTAACTTTTTTATGTATTTTTTTGTAAAATCATCAGACCACCATTAATATTAATTCAAGTGATTTGGAAAACCGGAGTCCTCACATCAGATGGCTGCTGGTAACATCACCAAGTGATGTTGGTATTTACCGATACCAGAGCAGACTGTTGCCTCTCAGCCTTATCAGCCAACAGTGTCATGTCGTGCCAATTTTTGCAAAAAGTAAATATCCCTACTTGATAAAGTTAATGCTAATGGATCTAATATTTCCGGATTTATACAAAAAGCACACATTAAATAGGAATCAAATTGCATCAGGCACAGCAAAGTGGTACTTATAATAAAAAAAGTGAGCTAAATCGTGGTCAGTGTTATCTACTGTACTGCGGTTTCTGAGAAAAAAACAATTACATAAATGGAAGCATGGCCCATTTCAGTGTTGATAAACAAACCACAGTGTCATAGTAATACCATTGCTATGTCTTCACATCATGGGCGGAGGCCATGTCAGGGACACCGAGTGGCATGCAACTTGTGTTGTTGTCAAGTAACATCAGTTAACAGTTGTCATGGCTACTGACGTACTTCCTTTCTAGCTGACATGGCAGCAACAGATAGCTATAGAAATGAAACATAAAGAACTTTGACCTTCATATTCACAAGGGCTAATGGAGTCTGAGGAAGAAAGACGATGCTCACATGGCTGACTGGTACGTCAACCAAGATGTTTATATCTTGTAAAAAACAAAACAGAAAACACCTATTAATGTTTTACTCTAAGCTGTGATTAGATCAAGGAGGTTATAAGATGCTTGTGGATAGCTACAGTGTTACTATATAATAGTATGCTAGCATTTTGTTCAAAATTTGTATTATTTTGTTGACTGTTTATAACATATTTCTTCTCATAATTTGTACTATTTCGTTGACTCTTTTTATTGTTACTCAACATACTATTTGTTAAACATTCATGTATTATTTTGTTGACTGTTTATATTTTAGTTCAACATATTTTAGTTTATAGATGTATAATTTATTTCCAGTTTCATACATTTATGTTTTGTTTTTGACTGAATAAAAGCTATTATAATCAGGTTCCAACACATTTTATAACCAACACATTTCAGTCAAAAAAATTCAATACAGTATTACATAGATAAAGAAAAGTCAATAACTTTTTTTTAACTTGCACTTAATAATAATTTATATCAAGCAAAACAAATCTGCTAGCACTTGTTTAAATTCACTGCGGCTCCTGTGGTGTGCTGTGGTGTGCTGTGGTGTGGTTTCAGTCATCCACTGCGTCAACCCAAATGTATACACTCTAGTGGACCAGCAATGTCAACAACTTTTTGCAAGTGTCATCTGGTGCTTGGTACAAACATTCTAAACAAAGAGGGACGCTATGCCTCTCCTCTCCTTGCTGGGGAAGTTAACCAATGGTCACTTGCATTTGAGGAAACTTTACTTACTGAACTATAGTCACCCCTCCTTTTAAGAATACCTTGCAAATAAGGCCTTCCTATGATTGTCACAAATTATTAATATATATTTCCATGAGCAATTGTTTATTTGTGTTATTGCATATTGAGGGTACTTTTTTGTATTGTCCACCTGGAAATAAACTTTATTCATTTATCTGTCCATTCGTCCAATTGTCCACCCATTCATCCATCCGCCCACCCACCTACCCGCCCACCCGTCCATCCTTTCATTCATATAATCTGTTGATGGAAAGACTGCTCTGTAATCGTGTTTGCTTGATTCTGACTTAATTAGAGCTTGCTTAAATTTCTCTTATACTATACAACAAATTCAAATGGAAATATACACAACATTTTATATTACAATTTTACACGACTACTTAAAAATAAATAAACATGCACTTCACCTGGCTCTGTTTCCGTTGAATCAGTGTTAGAACCTCTTCCGTTATCATGTAATCCTTGGCTCGTGCATCCGTGAACACGTAGATGAAAGAGTTTGGTAGGGATTCAGTGAGGGCCAGTCGTACAGCACCGATACTCATTTCAGGGCAGTCTCCGCCACCCTGCACATACAAGTCCCGCAGTTCCAGCTGGAATTTGCCTGGGTCTGTCGTCACGGTGACAGGGCCAATCTCTGCAAGAGAACAGGATCATCTGATATTTTGTGCTTTCTACAAGTACATTCTTACTTAGTTCAGTATCCAGTCTTCAGGACTGCTCAAAGCACTTTCTACTTTACTCGCCGACTTGTACAATCAAACCTCATCTCAACTTCTTGAATGCACCCAGCCACATGTAATCAGTGTATAAGGAATATTCGTGCACAAATATCCACCACTGTCTAGAGTCATGTACTCTTTCATACAGCTGGGTGAAATTGAGCAACTTTGAATGAACAACTTGCACAAGGTTAAAAATGTCAGTACATGATTAAAATCGGGGTTATCTTTATTGAGAGTGAAGTTTTACCGCTGAGTGGTAATCAAATACTGCAATGAATGTGTATTCTGGAATTTTATTACTTCTATTTATGTTATATATCCTATAAAATGCGGTAAACATTCCGAAATTGAATCTGTCATTGCATTACTTAAAATGTACTACATACAGTTACTACAATAATAACACTATTGTCACACATTGTTATCATTGTAGCAGCTGAAATAATTATGCAGAGATGAAAATGACACTAACCTGATAAAATGTTGCACTATGATTATGGGTATCTAATATTATTGGTGGTAAACGTCATGTTAGATTAACAATCAATAATAAAAGTTGTATATATATATATATATATATATATATATATATATATATATATATATATATATATATATATATAGCTGGAGTTCAATGATGCAGCAGTTCTCTAATAACTATGTCTGGCATGTACCGTGCAATGCTGCCAATGCACAGCCCATGGTAACAGCAGGCAAGCTATCACCTCCCCAAAGGTACAGGGTGTTTCTTCACATCCTACCCGGGGATACAGGGTGTTTCCTGTTTACCCATCCAGGATACCCTCCTGCTGGGATTACACTCTAACCTTCTTAGCAGGCAAGAGAGGGAAGTAGTTAAAGTATATTTAGAGTTTTCATCATATTACAATTTATATGAAATGCACACTTTTATCTGCACTTTTAAATGTACTGTACAAGCAGCTGGCCTACAAATCTTACTTTGCATCATAAAAACCTTCACGGGCACGCTAAGCAATACAGTGGATTATACATTTATAAAAACTGCAGGAATGCCGATTGTTCTGAGAAAATATACAATTCCCAAAGATAAATCATGCCAACTAACTTCTGTAAATTTCCTACATCAATACATTTTTTCAAGTTCTGTATATCTTTTTTTACTATTTTCACACTTGTAGCTTGTTGATTGTTCAAACATGTTTATAAATACATGTATATACAAGAAGCATTATTCAAACTGTCTGTTCATGGTTACCCCTAATGATCTTGCCATGCCTCTGGGTTGAGCAGGGTTTTATGCAGGATAACACTTTTGCCAGTCAAAAATGTTGTTAGTGGACACGTGGATGTTAACTTATATACATACAAGCTAGTTGAAATATGCTTTATGACCTGAAATAAACTACAAACACACATGTGACACCCATTTTCTAGGTATAATTGACAATATCTATGATTTTTGAAGGTCTTTTTTACTCTTTCAATTTATACCAGTCCACCACCCATCCACCAATATTTTCTACCCGTCCACAACGGGTTTTACCTGTCCAAATGACGGGTCGACAGGTCTATGCATAAAGCTATGGAGTTCGGCTTCTCAAGAATATACGTGGTATAGGAAGTTTCGCTATTATTATTATTGTTTCCACTGCTGTAGTATACAAATTCCTGCAAGTAAACACAGTGATCTGTTACTGACTCAGTAACTCTGCCAACACCTGCAGGTGTCTGGAAGGCATTGCTTCACCTTAACTGATGACTTGGACGAGGTCACTCAGTGATAGGAGGGAGAAGCGACTGACACAGGCTCAGTGATTAAGTGTCTCACAGCTGACAAAGGGATCTAAGGCAGCTATGTGGCGCAACAGACGAGATACGCTTTGGCTGCATACAGCACAGCCAATATTGTCATCTTCAATCTACAAAATTTGTATTTTTATTGTAAATTTGTTTAATGTAGGGGACTTCATTATTATGGTCACCCTTGGGATACTGAGGTAACACTATTGACAGAACAAATTTCTATCTACTGCTGTTATAGGAAACATAAAAGTTGGGGCTTTCCTGTGGTGATCTTGATTGTGACATGGCAAGGTTTAACTGCACAAGATTGTAATATAAATGCTCAAGCGTGTGTTTAATGCAACATTATTTAACTTTGAATCCTTGTGAATCACAATGTTGCCGTTCAGAATGCATTAACACAATGTTCAAGTTGAAACATTCCAATTAAGCTGAAGATTGGTCAAATTATTATAAATAGCTGTCATTAATAAACTGCAAGATACAAAGTCTACATATTTTTAACCATAAAACATATTATTCTCTAATTTTTTAACAGCCCGTGTTATAATGAAAAGTATTAAAATTTATGAATAAATCATAAACTTATATTTTTCTCTAACTTTCTGTACCGGCAATAAACATGGTATTCAAGATAAAACATGCAAATTAAACAGATAATGATGCAATTACATGAAATGACTTCTACAACTGTGTTTTCTTTTACTGTGACTCGTATGTTTTTTATTGTAGTGTAAACACTTTCATGGAAGAAATTCATCTAGACACATGTAGTAAACAACAACATGCCCAATCCCACCAGTGCACTAAGGATAATGAGTCAGCCTGACAGACTACTGATAAGAAGGAATGCGAATAACTAATAATACATAGGCACTTGGATTGTAATATTCTTGGAAAAATTGTCTTCAGTTCAGTCGTGGTTATCTTTACAGCCTTGTTCCAGACAACTATAAACCTCAATAGTTTGACAATCATTGAAAGAAGGACAAGCTGACCTTGGCCATGGTTGTGCTCGCAACACACTTCCGCCATATTGCCTTGACTCAAATGAATGAACACTTGGCTAATCTTTTTGGTTTGGCTAATCTTTTTAGTTTGGCTACCAGTCAGGCTAATGCTACGCACACACCAGCCAATTTGGGTGCACACAACCAACTGACTAGTTGGCGTAAAAGCAGTCGGCCGATTGCAGTCGGTTGGTGTGTATGCAACTTTACGCCGACGGTCGGTGTTATTGCGCCGATTAACACCGATTCAAATGTTGAATTGGCAGTCGCCGTTAATCCACAGTCAGCATTAGGTAAGGAGGTATCCGGTAGTGATTTGATGCCCCAGGCATATATCCGATGACGAGTTGGTTGGTGTGTGCACCCAAATTGGCTGGTGTGTGCAGGTTTTTTTCATAACCCGACAGTCGGCGGTAAGTTGATAAATAAAAAATCATAGGGCGATCATGTGATAGGGTTGTCATAGCTAAGACCGGCATATTTTTAGTAGTTACCTGGCGTGTAACCACACTTTTTGAAAGTGGTATATTATTTTTGTCCTATTCCATTACCATATTTTTATTGGCTTGTTCTTAAAACCGGAGCAACAAATAAATGTTATTTTCCTTTGTTTCCCGCTTCCAACAGGATTCTCCATTTTACCTTGTGAAAAGTGCTACCGCAGGTGGCACCACTACCGGGCACATAAATTAAAAGCTTTATCTGCAAAGCGGCGCTAGCGGTGAACAAGGTTTTTGAGGATTTCATCGGGAGCGACTGGTTAAATTTCAAGATAACTATAAGGTTATTTATATAAAATACAGTTCAACACTATGCATTTCTTTGCTGGAACACAGGCCAAATGCTCAAGCCATTTCGTCGTGAAGGCTGACAGCAAAGTTCCGATATCCTATAGTATGTAAAAAATGTTTATACCAGATTGCCGTTTCACCTTACCTTATGCCAAGTGTTTATTGTAGGGGTACTGAAATATATTGTGAAATCCATTGACATTGGCAATGTTCCCCATTCCATAAATTTAGTGTGAAATTAGTATTTTAATGCAATTCTTCGATTAAATTTATGTACGGCCCGGCTCCTCTTCCGCCACCATGTGTGGACATGCCTGTATTGTTTCCATAGCCGCCGAGGCGGCGGCAATGATATAGTAATAATTATCGCTACCAGACACATATATTAAGGCTTAAGACTTTGTAAAATTATATATTTTAGTTAAAAACGTGAGTTAAAAAAATTGGTTTAAGTCAATGTCAAATCGAACACGGTCAACTTCATTTAAATGTCACTTCAGCTAGCCACAATGTTCTAAATGCTATGAGAAAGAGACGTGGTTATATGTATGAGGTATATACTGAGCAGTGTTTGTAGACTATGATGTTACATATGCAAACGGTCTTACCATGCAAATAGAGAAGGGTGTAAGTATAGTTGAACAGCTGATATGAAGATTGACTAGAATGGAAAGTTGGGATTATCTAGACTAGAAGCCCTCAGTGACAAGGAGTGAAGATGGTACTGTTATTTGGCTGAACATTTGTTACGTTTACCTGGACGTAAGTCATAGTTATCTCAACCAACTGTCTAATAAGAAAACAGAAGCAGTATGCACTGAACCAGATTTACAACATGTATATCAGTGTTTCCACTGGGTAAAATGATGGGTGAGGTGGTAGAGTGAGCTTGAGCTGAGTAAGCGTTGAAGGCACAATGCAATGCTATAGTGTCTGGGGCATGCCGCCTGTTACTAGTTTTAAAACAACCTTTAAAGTGGTACGTCATGAAATGTGTTTTAACCTATTCTTTGGCATATAGTCCTGGGCCTAGTGGGGATATAAATTAATTACAAGTTAGCATGTCAACTTGTTCATAGCATTACTTGTAAACAGTCAGCAGGGATGCAAGAAATAGCAATGAGGTGTCTTAAATAAAACCGCAAGGTGGCCCACATCGCTTGTTATATAGCAGGGGAAACACTATATATAATATATTTCATATCACTGACAAATACAAATGGTGTACAATTTTCACTATGCACCCATGATGAGTAATTACCAACATGTTGGAATTCTGGTAAAATCTATTCTACAGGGTGCTTGTCAATGGACAGTTCTTGTTGTCATAAATGCAGCTGCTCTTCACACTGTGATACAGGGGCACAGAAAACACATATGCCGCTATAAAACTACTACTGGGTGTAACAGAAGCTGACTTGTAGTAACTAACCACCATCTGCTTTGAGAAAACATGCCAAGGCGGCCAGTCACTACCTGTACCTAGTAGCTCAATGATTTGTCAACGAGGCTGTGAAGCGTGCACAGGGTCCCTACAATGTCACACCACAGGAAAATGCATGCAGGCAAAGGTGTTGGGAAAGATATAATATTTGAAAAGGTATTTCTGTGAGCAGCCTTTTTGAATAGAATGAGGGAGAGGACACGTGAAAGGGGGAGATAGGGGATGAAAGATAGTAGGTGGGTAAGGAAAAGGGTAAAGTTTAGGGCAGGATGAAGGAAAGGAGGACAGAAAGGAAGATGGAAAGGAAGGAGGGAAAGAGGAGGGTGGGAGGAGATGATGGGAGGAATGAAGGAAAGGAAGGGGCACGGCAATAGCAAGGGTGGGAGAAGAGTGGGGAGGAAGAACAAAAGGAAGGAGAATGAGGAGAGGTTGGGGGAGGTGAGGGCAAGATGGAAGTAGGAAAGGAAGGAGAATGGGGTGAGACTGGGAGGAATGAAGTACAGGGAGGAAGATGGAAAGAGGCTGAGGGCAGAAAGAATAATTATTGCAAAAAGCAAGGATGGGCGGATGAAAGTAGGGATAGTAAGTCCTGATTAAAAAAACAGTGTTGATAGTGGGAAGATGTAGGAGGAAGAGGTGACTTGGTGAAGGGTGTGGTGTGCACCTTGGTTAAGGGGTTGCGGATGTACTGCCTTGACATTCCTCCTTCACTGTTTGATTTTCCAAGAAATGTAGTGACTAGCGTGTTGCTGATGGCAAGATAACCATGTGCAAAGTTCAACTTCAATAGTTAAACAGAAATTTGACATCGCTAACTACCCGGGTAGAATCGGTTGGAAAATACTGGTGGTGGGCTCATCTTAAATTGTTGCATGATTTTAATATTTCTTCACTAACAATTATTACCTTACTGCAAATATGACAAATGCTAAGAGTAACTAATTGACAAATGATGTGACTGTAACCATTATACAAATGCCACTCCAGTGAAGTGTTAGTGAGTATACAGGAAACTCAATTGATGCCCATTTCCTGTTGAACAATTGGAAAACATCAACATTTCCCTAATACCCTTCAAATAAGAAGGGTTTGTATACAAACATCTCAATTCTCCTAATAGCTTATACATGTCCACTTCAAGCATAACGATAACAAAGAATTAATTATCCAAGTTCAGTGATCAACACAACTTGCAATCTATATATATGCATCTACGAATCACATCCAGGCATACTATTTCAGAACACTGGCAATATGCCTGCTGTATATGCCAGCGTGAATTATAAGTGGATTTGTTTTTGGCTTATCAGTCCATCAATTTATTATTGATAAAGCCCCAGGTCTATTAAGATCTGACATTTGCACTACCAGTAAAAAATTGTTTTAAGTATTTCTTCTGATTAAAGCCATGTTTTCCTGTATATCCTTCGGATCTGTAACCAAATGTTGGCCAATGTTTAAAGGGTCACACTCTTGCACACAACGCTTGTACTTTTTATAATTAGCAAAGTTAGAATGGCCCTATTCGATAGAATGTGGTACGGTACACCAATGCAGGGAGTACAAATCAAATGAAATCTTTTCGGAAACAAATGCACCATTGATTCTGCCTGAAACACTAAACTTTTCACAAGGGTACAAGCAGTCCAACATTCACATGCTGACCTCTTTATAAGGAAACGTTCACTGTTCAAGAGAATTGTCTACCCCACAATAGACACATGTACATTTCATACAAAAACAACAAACCAAAATGACAGTCAATTCTGACACACACCAAATGTATACAAATATCATTAATATTAGTTGTTTCAACCATAATGTTCTGTACCTCAGTTTTATTTACTATTTCCATATATATGTTGTTTACATATACAAATAATGACATGTTCTGTCGAACCTCGAGTAAATTTGTTCATTCTACACTCCCAAAGTTTCTGGCTATAAGCAATAGTGGATGTTTGTGCACGAATAGTATTTTATTGTTATTATTATTATTACTAGCATTTCTACAGCGCCATACCTCCAGGACCAGTCCATTCATAGGCATGTAAACAAATCCTAATAAAACATACATGGAATCATAAAGAAGTTTAAAAAAGTAATCATGGTAAATTTTACATTATCTTAAACAAAAAAGGAATTACTATCACATATATGAGATAGTTTTTAAACTATTAAGACAATTGAGTAAATATTAATAACTAAAGTAAATTATTAAAAGGTAAACATTAGAATTATTATATAATAAAAAACAGTAATAATTAATTAAATAAATAATAATAAATTAGTTATTAAAAACACATTGATTAATTGCAGTGACTGAGATGCCGAGTTGGTTGGGTGGAACAGATGTGCTAGGGAGTGGGTATAAAATGCCTTTAGCAGTCATATAGACTGGACACTGCACTATAAACACTTAGCTTTACCTTATAATATATATAACTTGGTTTGTCCAACCTGATAGAACACCTGTATTTTCATATTTCATAAATTTTATTTCCTTACCATACAAGTTCATTAAATAAAGCAGAAATGTGCAGCTTACCATTAAAAAGTCTAAACTAAATGCGCTTGTTGCCAGAATAATGTATAATATGCACAATAATGTTATCTATAATCCTCGATAATTTGGTTGAAGTGGACGCACAAATCATGGACTTATATGCATATAAGTCCGTGGCACAAATATCCTGCATCAAAGAAAACCAAAGGTACCAAAGGTTCAGAACTTTGTCCACACAAAAATATCATAAAGTTTATAGCTTTGGTCTTTCAAACAAGCTGAGCACTGGCAGATGAATGCTTTGATCCACTGCAACATTTTCCAGATAATTACAAACAAAATTATGAACCCATCATTGAGCCGCTAATGACATGTAGGATTTGCTGCAGACATTCCGATCTTGTAATGAAGTTGATGGGATCAGAGAAACAGTGGCTAAGTAGGTACTGATTACACATTTAAGCACTCACTGCATGATAGCAGAAATCCTAGTCTTCTGAAATCTACTGTCATACAAGTTCTGGGGTCATTCGACTCGTTATGATGTGTGCCCCTTGTTTACATGACAGCTGGGTGACAGCTGGATTCTGCCCTCTTTGATCTCCCACCCTCCCACACCAGTGAATAAGCAGTCACCGCATGTGGGGGGAGGAGAGGAAATACACTAGTTAGTCACGATTTGAGGAAGTGGCATGACCAGGAGCAGTATGGTCATGAACAGGAGGGTGTGTAATGGAGCAAATTATGTAG
This sequence comes from Ridgeia piscesae, assembly GCA_025642075.2. Taxonomy (NCBI): domain Eukaryota; kingdom Metazoa; phylum Annelida; class Polychaeta; order Sabellida; family Siboglinidae; genus Ridgeia; species Ridgeia piscesae. Next base: position 47,706 of record JAODUO010001384.1, on the reverse strand, counting down.
TCCATGGCTCACTTATTGCCAATTGCCACTCAATAAATTCACAATAACTGCCTTCTCTGTCACAGGGTATATCTTACTCAACAACTCGTAAATAGTAGCACATCTGTACTGCAGAAAGAAGAACCGTTTTTGTGAATAAATAATAAAAATAAATACAGAATATGAAACTACTTGGATAAATAAAAACCCAAAAGTACGAATTTTAAATCTGTCTGATGTGTGTGACATGATGTAACATTTTAGGATAATAATAATGTTATAATGTTACTTTTGGAAAACGTCAATTCTATAAGAGTTCATTTTAATACAAATGCATGTAATCAAAACTATACTTGCCAGAATGAATAATATCAAGTTTTTACTGCCAGTTGAGATGTGTTTTATGACCTGAATTAGACTCCTAACATGTGTGATACCGTTTACACCCATTTTCAAGGCATAACTGCTGTACTATGATTTTTGAAGAATGTTTTGCTGTTCTTCATTTATTACTGGTCCAGTGATACATCTACCCATCCACAATTACACATCCAAAGGACGGTGGACAGTCAGCTCCATAAAGCTATGCAACTGGTAGAATAACATATCCTATGAGCCAAGGCAATCTCATCAGCTCCTACATTATATATTATTACCAGAAACGTGCCGGAAAAGCTAAAAAAGGGTGATATAATTCAGACACAGACAGACTGGGACTGCAGTCAGTGAAGGAACATCCCATCCCATCCTGCTGGCATCACACTAATAAACTGGCTCACTCACTGTGTGCACCAGTCTTAGCAGCCCATAAACTAAACTTTGTTTGCCACACATCAACCCAGACTGAGAAACACTTTTTATTGTCGTGTGTTTACATGTTACCACAACATCTGAGTGCACCCTTAGATTGTCACTGGATAATAATTACAGCAGTCAGAGTGATTACCATGGCTGTGCACATGTATGCTTCTTAAAATTTTATACTGACTATCGAGAAATGGATTATATTAAAATGATTTAAAATAAAAAATATGTAAAATGTGCATACACTTAAAACATCGGTTTAATCATTGTTGTATAAAAATATGCAACTAGAGGTTTTTTTACTTTGGATAATAACGTTTGTGTGTGTTTAGATGGATGTACAAATAATATATATTATTTATAAAAAAGGTTCAACAACAGAGTGAGTTAAAGGTTTTGCGAAGAGTAAGAAAGCAAATGAGTGTGGTGTGGCTTTGGTGAAACAACTGTTCCAGTTGTTATTTTTCTTTATTGATACCACCCAGGAGCCAAACCGGACGAGTGACATAATGACCCTGGCATCTGCCACTGGTCCTTGCCCATGAAACCCTGCACCCAGTTGGAATTCCCAAATGTTCTAATGTATATTTATCTGACAACCCCTTTACCCCTCTAATTTAATTAACACAGGCCCCCAGGCCACATTACAGGTCATCAGCCCAAGTCGCAGCCCTTTAGAGGCCCTGCACAGTGTGACAGGTGGCATTAATAATGAATTAATCTGTGATCAATGTACAGGGTAAATGTTTAAGGGTTGTTGGTGAGTATATTCATTGAAATTGCTAATAATGTGTCAGAGCTGGCCACCTGCACTAGAGGGTTTTACAGAAATAACATCTGGCTTATCTTAGATAAGCAGGTTAATAACAAGTGTGTTATTTTATTGTGTGCAGCACATAAGTCAGTGCACAGTAAATTAGTTAAACAGGGTGATTCGTAAACTATTTACCCCAAAGATCTGAACATAAAAAATCTGGTGACAAGCTAAATCAACTAAATATGGCATTTTGCTATTAATAATAAAAAACTGTTTAAATTTTATTTAAATACACAATCTAATTGCTTTCATTTTGTTAGTGGTTATTGTTGCAAGTTGAACAAAAAGTGTAATAAGTTCAGAAGCTATGTCACTGTTTGGATGGATTGGGGTTTGAGAGCTATTATAATGTCATTTCCATGTTCTACCAATTGCATCATGTTTAGTTACACTTACATATAAATCATTTAGTTACTTTATATATTTAGTAGTTCATTATTTACAAATATAAGGGATGTATGCTCTAGAGTGGTCTGCAGTAGCCATCATGCATTTGAAATTTACAGAAACTGGTTTCCATGCTTGTTACCAGAAAATATCATCACAATCTACCATAACTACCTGTAAAATGCATTAAAGTACAATGATTTTGTAATTATTAACCATGTACCTTGGTACATACATACCATAAGATTTTAAGAAATATATACTGCTGTAGACAACTGATGTCATTTTTGACTTATGTATTTTTTACAGATGTTTAACATACTTTTTTATCATCCTTCCTGAATGACTGGTGCCAGATGAGTAGTAAATAACATTGGTCGTTCAGCAAACAAATCTCGGACCCTAATGCTGCGATGATACTTAAACTGAACCACTAGGCTAGTGCAAAGCATTCTAGTTGGTGCTTTAATACAATGAAAGCCTTCCAGCCTTTATGAAATATCATATAAATCAACACACTGATGACTTGCTAAACCCCAGAAAGTCTCTTGTTTTTGAAACAGTAACATCCCATCTCGGACAAACTATGCTGCAAAACAGTAGTAAATCTTTGATTTTTTTATTAAAAGTTAAACTCTCTTGCACTTAGCCATGGTGATCTGACACAATCGAGGGTGTGAATTTTTCTTGTGTCTAGATATCAAAGTGCAAAGTACTGCGTAGTAGCCAGTGGCAGAACCGCCTCTTGGGTCATTGGTTGTCTTCAATACTGGACATTTGTATACCAGTTAGATAAACATTGTACAGTGTAGCATGTCTCCTGGAGCCTTCCGATAAGCTAAAACGATTTGGTAATCATTGGCAAAACTTGAACAAAGCTCTAGGCCGACAAAGACAGTCTTTGTTTAGTGTATGCTATGGTTAAGTTTTTAGGTTTTGACTGCGCAAGCATATTTTTCACACGTTTCAATGTAATATTCTGATGCAGCAAAACCAAACCTCTGTCAGGTGATGGGGAAAGGAACATTTCAGTGTAAATGGGTATTAATAAACCTTAGTCTAGCAATAAAAAAGGTAAGTTCTGATACAACACAGTAGCCAGTCCTCAGAAGTGCTCAAAGTGCTTTACACTTTACTCTGGCAGATTTGTTCAATCAAACACCATCTCCACTTCTCTGGGAAGCATCCAGCCTTGTGGCAATTAATACTGAAGATTATCACCACTGCCTGTAGTCATAATTCACTTACACAGCTGAGGGAACTGGAGCATTGTAGAATGAAAAAACATGCATAAAAATTTGACACAGGAGCACAGGAGTCTAACCTCGGTTCTTTTAGTCGAGAATCCGAAACTCTAGCCTCTGTGCCGAACAATGATAAGAACAAGATTGCCACATCAGACAATAATGTGCAGTGTTAACATATTAAACCGCAAAGTCAGGATAAAACCGATATGACTCACAGAAAAAACCACAACAGACAGAGACTGAGGCAATGAACAAGACAAGTGCAATTATACAAACATCAAAAACGCTTGAATTTCAATTCTAAAATGTACTCCTTCCTAATGTTCTGTATACTACACTTGAATTTACAAATGGGGACAGGCAGGGCAGACTAGGAAAGAGAGCAGAGTTTGGTTATAATGCTAAATAAAGTTTGTGTTGGATAAATAAACAGGACTGGAGTCCAGTTCTGATTCCAAACAGATAGGATGGTAACATGTTTAGTGTCAGACATTTAATGTCACCGACTTTTGTCTGTTCACATTTTTTATGATAGGAAAGTAGTTTATAACAAGCTTTATTTATCACAGCAATACAATACTGAGACATGTTGACAAGTGGTGGCTTTGAATCTTATTGAGGGAATTTTATCCATGACGGTTTTGTTCACATTTTTCCATACTACACAGAACACTGTCACCTTGCACGTAGAAGAGCATAAACAGACTGTCTCCTTCTCAACTTCAGTTGACAGTTTTAATATTTCCCAGCTGATCAAACTAAGTATTCAGTCAGCATGTCAAAGGCAGACAACCCACTCCATCATTGGATAGGGTGAATTACCTGACAGGGACAAGGTTGACAGGGTGGACTGGGGGGTGGCAGAGAGGTTAGACTCTTGACCCAACATCCACGGGAAGGTGTAACTGATGCCAACTAGATACAAGTCAATGAGTACTCCACATCACTGTGATAAGAAGATTTTTCTGACACGCTCTTAGTTAATTTCCACCAGAACTTAGCTACAGCCACAACTATGTAGATTCTGTTCAGACAATGCCCTCTAATGTAATTAGGATTATCAGCCAGAAACCCTTCTAATTATAGAGATTAGGGGATAAGGCACACAGTCCCCTTTTACCATGGTGGTCCTTTACCATATGTGAGACCTACCCCAGAACAACCTTTGACCACACATCAGAAACCATTAGGTTTTGAAAGTCAGAGCACATACCAGGCAGCACCATCAATTAGGGACCCGATACTATAACAATTTGTAACACAATAACAATGACAACTTTTTCAATTGTGATAATTTTTGGCAACTAATCTTGACTCTGTGATTTATTGTCTGAAATTACTATCTGCAGCCTATTTGGTAAACACATGCTGCAAACGTAGCCCTGCATCAATAATACTGAGATGTACAGTCTGCGGGCTTTCTTTGTGCCTCTGTGTGATAAGCAGATGTTTCATTCAACCAATAAAAAGTAGCTACTGCTGCTGTCAGGGTTTTTGGCTAGGGTTCAGAGAATTAGGTGAAAATGGTTCTTGGATCAAGAAAAGAACTTATTCATGCTGTACTGCATATTACACCAATCTCATTCAAATTATAAATAACTATAGTAATACTGCTAAAGTGTGTAAAGAATAGACAAGTTTGTATGATGCAACTTTAACTAGCAAACAAAGATCTTAAAGTTATAAATTATTTACTGGCAGATTATTTCAATGTAAGTAACAAATAACAAATGACACTTGGGTGTATGAACTTGTCTTGTGAAACTTTGTTGACAATATTCATAAGGTCTCTGTCCGGTGAGCTGCTCTATTTTTAAGACATACCCATGATGCTAGGCAGATACATTACGGTCACCCTTCACTGCCTAAGTGGAAGTGTAACCCCAGAAGGACATTCACCAGTAATGCCAGGCCAGAACACACCACCAAGCTTGTGTAGGCCTGACTTGGGAATTGAAATTATCCAGTGTACCCATCATGACACTTCCATGTAAGGAAACACACCTGACACTAATATTTTCAAGTATGCTGCTAATAGGACAAGATCTTGGTAAATGATAACGTACTACTGCCACCTACAATGACATGTTCACCATATATATTTATGTTAATGTCATGTGTGATTTAATTTTAATTATGCCATCATCATACCCATGAAGTTATTTTCATCAATATAATAACAGGCCAACATTTCTACTGTATGTATATTTTTATTTTTATTATTTTAACACTATATATCAGTGTATCTTCAATGATGTAGAACCTTAGAGTTATATTATAATTTACAGAAAAATATCATACTGTTAGATATAATCTTGGTATAAAATATAATGCAATATGTCAATTTTGCATTTCTAATAACAGCAGCACAAATAAAGCATTTTGTATGACCTAGTATTATTTCTATAGTAACTTGGTTAGGCCTCTCAATGCCAGATTAATGGAAATATATACCTGCTATTAACTCTATTAAATCGAGACATTGTGTTGTGACCAAATCACGTGATATATTTGAGTTTCATAAATGCAAATATATATATTTTTTTTAATAAATATAAATAAACTTTTCACTACATCTGTAGTACTAATTCCTTGTGTAAATAGCCATGTTTGTGCCAGATATGTACATTTTTTACCCAAATATGAATGATCAAAGTTTGACAAAAATGTAAATATTGAAAAAAATTCCACGTTTTTCAAATAAAATATTTATTAGTTGTCATTTACGGATATTTGATGCAGATGAAATACAAATAAATTACATGTCTATGGTAAATAAAGCTTAAATAATTTCGTTTTTTGGTGAATTGTATTTTCCATATTTTATACAAAATGTCATTCTTCACGATCATAACTATCATCCAGGCAAAATAATTAAGTCAGTGTTATATTTTAAATGCATAATCATACTGCAAAATGTTCCCCTTCTATGACAGCATTCTTTATAAACTCGATCCAAAAATTCCATCGAAGTTTATAACAAAACAGACCACTCAAAAGTTACCATTTAATCGTAGAAATTGCCAGCAGGCTCATTGTTTTAGACAATTTGTGTGTACTTCCATGTTTTTCATCCCCGCAGCAAATTTTAGAATTTAATCTAATTCTTATTGGATGAAAATGTATTCACTGCGTGGTGATCATAACAAGCAGTAGCGGAAATGGAGCTCAATGCAGAGTTCGACTACAAAACCACATAATAATTGACGCTATATAGGCATGGAAATCGCCTGCATTTCGAAATGTTGACACTTGCCTGTGAAACTTCAATATTATTACTTGCGAACTGCCGAAGTAAATATATTTGATGACATTGTTTTACGGTACACGGTTTAAATGTGCCTCTCTGCTCGGGTGTATTCAGGCGTTCTGGCCAAGAAATGGACTCGGGTTGATTTGGGCATTCTGACCATCAGAGGATTAATATGATAGATATGTACAATATATTATGATGACAATGCTATTTGGTATGGTCATGCAATAAAACGCCAATAAACAGGTATTGCCTTAATAATAGAAACCAGTACAGATTGTGCAGATGATTTTAGTACTGCATATAAACCTCTCTTTTTGCAAAGTCTACAATGCGGTGCTTCAAAAGTTCCAAGAAAATTAATAAAACATCAATTTATTGCCAGCACAATCAATTGGCCATAGACAAATTGGCAAACACAAATTAACAACGACGTTACCAACACACGAATTCTCACGCCATAAAAAATACATAATTACACAAACTTACCTGGATCGTGGAAAGGCACCAAAACATAATTATACAATGGCTTCTCCCGCCTAGCCAGTGTCGTTGCCAAGATTTTGGCAGCCCCCTCGATCACTTGCACCAGATCATCGTACATAGATCCCGTAATGTCAAAGACAAACGCGAGCGATGCTGCACCTTGCGGTATAGGAATGTTGTCTGTATTGAGATGAAACCGAACATTCTTGTAGAGACTGTCTGGCGGCTGGGCGCTGGTCAGCGTGAGGGTCAGCAGCACGAGGGCGACGGAGGGTAACATATGTCTACAGCGTTGTGCACCCCCCATTGTTGTCACTCACAGTGCAACTTGCAGAACACACTCTCGCTCCAACACAAGTTGGGGTCCAGACGGTCGGTCGGTGAAACGATCACAAAACACAGTTGTCCTTGTCACGTATCCACTGTGACACTCGGAGGAATGACACGTCAGTCTCTGGAGCTGGTGACAGATGGGGTTAGCACGAGTTGTGCCTCTCACGTGGCGTGCAGCATGGCAGGACAATCTGGCTGTGTGCAGGTGGAGACGAGTCAGCTACCTGCTGACAGCAGCATGGTGTGTAGTGGGCTTCCCAGGGAAGTGTCGTAGTTGAGTCCTTCCTTCAATCCCTCTCTAGTGCGCCACTGCAGCTCCGGCCAAGCGAGAGCACACTCCGTAAGTGATACTATCCCCGCCACTGCCTTATCATTACCCTTGCCTGCCCTCCCAGCTGGGGCAGCCTACTGCAGGCAGGAGGGGTTCAAGACATGGCACCCAGGGGGACAGCTACTGCAGGAGCTGCAGTGATGGGGGGAAAAACACCCCCAATCTGAGATAAGAATAAAATACACAACTGGGAATTCTGATGAGTGTGTGTGATGAAGCACACATGTCAGAGATCGGGAAGGAGGAGACTGGCACCCCCCACCCTTTCAATTCACCCTCCCACTATCATCCCCCAACTACATTGTAGTCATATCTTCCACTCATTTCGTCTTGTCATCTAACCTTCATTTGTGGCCATATAAATATCAATATAAAATTAAAACAAAGGATTTATCAAATATACATTATAATTTATTCAATAAATGGGATATATATGTATATAAACATAATTTAATACATAGTCCTGGAAGGATGGATTTGGAATTGGTGGGGCCACATCAATAATACCAGCAGAAAGAGGGGGGCTTATTTTTTATGATTTTGTCTGGTTTCATTAACCATCAACCAATATTAATAATATATTAATATGTGAGTGTGTAATTATAATCCTACATGTTCAGATTCCTAGGTTTCATTTATTATTATTAGTTTAATTGTTAGTTTAAATATAAATTAAATTTATCAACATTCTTACACGTAAGTGTTCATTTATTATCACATAAACATTTTAATAATGAGATTTAGGTTACTGCATGCTTGTGTACATCAATTGTTAAATATTTCCTATAAAAGTGAAATGTGTTAGTCCTGTCTACTATGATGAATTGCAATGCAAAACTGGTAAACTATGCCTAATATAAAATTATAATTTACAAGAAATGTATCATTTTTCTAGCAGCATTTTACTCATCTCACTACTATTCTGTTAATCTATTTAAAACAAGTAATATTTTAGCACCAGCCCCTGCAGAAGCAGTAATTTAGGTTCAGCCTCTGTCCCTTGGGACAATGTTGTCTTAGCTGGTTGATGCTGATAAAATGCCAGCATGATGCCTCATACACTTGATCTCTGGGCTCATCCAGAATGTCAGGATACTGATGGCAGACTCGCCATTAAGTCTTATAAAGTACATTTCTGAGATTTCCGACCAGACTACATGAGAAAGACACCCAGACTGGACATTCATCAACCTATCTTTAGTTGTGGAATGGGCATGTGGAATCTAAAATTAACTTGTCCATGTATATAAACAAGATGCACTTACCCATAATGTAATGCATTCATCCCATATAAAACTGCCTTTGAAAACATACTTGTTCATACCGAATTTATATTATAGATAATATATTGGACGTATTCATGGACTTAGGTAGACAACACTGGAGAAGGTTGTTGTCCACGGCTCGGAATAGATTCGCTTGTGTACTGGGTAATTAACTTGTCCCAGACAACAGGACATGCAGGAATTTCATACATATTAATTAAAACAATAAATAAATTCTTGGACATTCAGCTCACAAAATGACTCTTGATGAACAAACGTTTGAAACCTGTTTCATTCCAAGTCATTTCTAAGAAGAGAAACTTCAGAATTTAACGGAACTCCTTTGTGTGGAGATGTCACTGAGAAATCCGCACACATTCCATTAAATTAGCCGAGGTATGTAACTTTCCAACAACCATACTCCTGTAAACATGATAATGGGACACTCAATACCCACTCTGATAACACTTGTTTTCTTATACATTTTTCCTCAATGCATGTTTCACTGCATACTTAATTTCAGAAAACTGATTTGAATAGGTCTTAAACATACTGTTTACAATTAATACGCGATTCTAATGAAATGCTATACAATTGAGTTATAGGTATACAATAATTAGTATGCATACCTCTGCTGTCGAGGAAGTCGAAGTTGTTTTTTGTCGGGGCGTGTACCCCGAATGTCTGAGAGGGCAGGGATCTCTTGCTCGAGTTTACCCTCAGAGTGTGGGTGATCTGTCATTCATGTTTATCAGCTGAGGAAACAATGGAACAGCCAATTAAGATCAACAAACCATCCTATTTAACATATGAACCTGTAAGAATGTAATTATTTGAGTATTTTCACTACACAAGTGAAGTATTTGTAAGTGTTTTTTATTTCACTATCTGATTAAATGTGACAACTGAAAAGGTAAAAATATTTCTAAATTAAAAAATTGATAATTTAGTAAGTTTCAATATTTCCTCCTCAAATTTATGTCAGAAGTTGAAACGTTCTATGGTTCTAAAACGATAAGTAAGAAGAAGAAAACATCACAACTTTGTTCAAAGAACACACGTTTGAAGCTTCTCTAGTATAAACTAACTTTCAATGTCTCCCCATCCCATTCAACTCAGGAGTTTATGAGTTTTCTATTCATGTTTAGGGCAAAATAATTTTATATAGTACACTATAACTGCGTAAATGTCTTTTATTAAACGGTTTTATGTCGCTGAAATGTACTTTCAACAGCATGGCTTTAGATAATAATCCATGAGGACAAGCACATTACAATTATATTCTATGCCGTCAACAGGTCACCACAACCTGCCTCACAATTATCTTAATTTCAACTAGAAATGTGTCTCCGAATGTGGCCTTTTTTGTACATTGAGCTGTAAATTATAAAGTTGTTTTTACTGTGTTAACACATTTGGACAGTACATTAGAACACACATAGCTTACATACATAACATGACTTTACAATAAAAAATAACTGGGAAACCAGAATAACATTACAACTTTTCCCAATAAAGCTTCTCCAAATAACATTATTTTTGTGTGATAAACATTGGACTCCATGAATGTAGACCAACACATTTATCTTAAAACATACACACCGCCTGAACATAACATTGGCTATGTATATCACATGTGACTACAGGAATGTTGCACATGAAGTTTTACTAATTGGGCAATAATTGACAAAACCACAGACATTTCCCTAAATACCTTGACATTTCTGTTAACACACATATAAATCAACAGCAGATCCAGGGACTTGTAGACAGTGATAAGAAAATGTGTACCATTGCTGCATGTTGCAAAGAGAGAACAGATACATTCTGCTAGAATACGTGTATACTGTACAATGATCTGCACGTCAGCAAGTTTATTCTTAAAACATTTCTACAAAAACACACATACAAACAATATATATTTGACATTACATGTCACAATAACAGTTGCCATCAGTTTTCACAACACTTATTTCTACATGTGTTCACTATGTTGGATTGCACAGAATGTTGTACAACATAGCTTTATCTAGAGTGTTTTGGATGGGATGAATATTCAGTTTTGAAGATGACATTTTAGCTGGCGAGACTGGCAGACAGGATGGGGTATCCCAGAGACAGGAGTTTGTGGGAAATACCTGCACTGTTATTTAAGTGTCTACTAGGCTTTGTAAAATGTGTCATATTGGTGTACATGTATAATTGTAAACACACACATACACACATACACATGCACGCACGCACATACGCATGTATGCACACATGCAAACTTTGTCTACACTGTATGACGTACACACGAATGTCTAGATCGTATGTCCATGCAAAGAGGTGCATGTGTATATTGGGACATTTTTGGACAGGTAAGTGTTTGTTCCTGCATATAAAGGCCTGTTATACATGTTCCACTATCTTGGACAGTGTGTAATGTTACACATATGCACTATCAAGGATGGCACGTGGTGTTACAGGTGTTCAGTATCTCAGATGGCACATAATGTCACATACCGGGGTCTGTTCCCTGACCCACTATCCCCAGTACATCTGGAACCCGGAGTGTTCAGACAAGGGCTGTCAACCCCGGGCACTTGAATCCAGCTCCTGCTGGGTCCCTCATTCCTGACCATTAACCTAGGGCCCAAAATAGGGTATGTCCACTAACTGCCCACAGCCACAGTTAACTAATTCCACCAGACACATCAATACTAGTCAGTAGATAAGCGTGACAGATCATTACTATTCTAGTTTTCACATGCCCCATAGTTAATGACTTGACATAGCTGAATTCTAAAAATCTTACAGAGTTCAGGGACTAAGAGCATAGTTCCTTGTCTCGAGGGCAAAATTAGCCTTCAAAGTGCCACACAGCCAGCCGGATATCAGGAAGCATTAAAAAGTGTAAGTTCTTTGGTGCATTGAACAGACTTTGCCATGTTAATTTTCCGGCTTCAGCAGTGGTAACTAGCTACCAATTAAAATTGTTTTATGCACTATTTAGTGACCACAAAAAATATACATATATGGGGTATCTACAAATATATCAAACAAACACAATGACATACCTGCATTATAATATGGTAACACTATATTTAATTCACCAGGCCATTTTGCTAAACAACATTTATGGAACATCCTGTTGAAAGTTTTGGGGTTTTTGAAATCATATGTTTAGCAAATTTTTCTAAGATATATAGTTACAGTGACATTTACATTCAATCTTAATTCTATGAAGTCAATTGTTCAATGGATGTCATCTCAAATGTGTTGACTTGCATATCAATCATGTTAAATCTACAAAATCTGAACATTGTCCTTTTCAGCACTTTAGCAAACAACTTGGAGAAAATTCATTACCCCCCGGGGGTATATCCATACTGCTGATGCAACAGCATGGCAAAGTAGCTCTATAGTGACAGAGCAAGTTTTCAATGTTGAACATGCCTATTTATTACAATCTTAAGGGGAAACAGATATCAAAGTTTTGCAACTATAACAGCTCAGGCCATAAAGGGACAAAGAGAGTAATTAAGCAGAAACACAGGCACCAAAACTTCTGTCCAAATCTCCCGAGACTGGGTGAACATGCAGTTTAGCCTCTCTAATCACCCCCAAGCAGATGGTTGTGCTTTTGCCTGTCCCACCAGATGCTAGTGCACCTGGGTTTCACTTTGGAAGTTTATCAGTTCTAATGTCATGGGAATGTTCATTTTGCTTTATTGGTGATTAACATCACTAAAGCCTGCTTATGCCACAGATGAGAAGGCTACATCAGTATCTGAAATATGTTACACAGGGTGTGATTTAACATCAGGAGAAACATTCAGGATTAACAGAAGCACTGCTGCTACACCAAGCAACTGGGCAATTATTTTTAGATACAGTGTACAAGAAATTATAAACAAAGGGAAATTGCTATTATTAAAATGGATGTTAAAAATGACTGCTGCTTCTGGTTTGGAAAGATGGCTGGCTTCATTGATTCTCTCATTTCATTGTTGCATTGCTGTTAGTGTAACAATTCATTGCAGCTATCAGATCTGTTACTATCCAACACATTTTTGATTATGGTTACTAAGTTTAGGTGATTTTGTGTTAAACCTGTTTAACACAAAATTCAAATGCATTGTCACTGTCAATCATATTTCAATATGTATCTACAAAGAGGAGTTGTTTGTTTCATGACTGTGAACATCCGTTTTAGACCCCGTTGAATCTAGAACAGTGTTAACAGTTGATACAGCCTTGCCCCTACATAAAGACCTACAGGCCATGTTTTTTGGCTGGGGATGGCTGTGCCTATTTGCTGGACCAACCATGGGGTATCAAATGAACTTGTGCTGTGTTGCAATGGAGAGCCATAGGTATAACCCCAGGGTACAACAATGAATCACCCGCCGCTTACCTGGATTTCAGGCTTCAATAGCTCCTGTGCAAACTAAACCGGAAAACCTTTTCTGACCAGTCAAACCTTTCATATGTTGAAATGTGTAAAGCGGTGATTAAATAATTGTCGTAAATATTACTTTCTGTATAAAATTGCTAATGAAACGTAACATAAGTAAAATCACTGAAAACCAACAGTGCCACTCAGTTATAATGAGCTAATTTTGAATTGAAACGTTTGAAGATTTAAAAAGATTTTTAGTGTGAAGCACACTTGAAATAACGTTGTTTTATTCTGTACCTTACATTTTATTCCAAGATTGTGAATTAATAAATGTCCACTATATTTACAAATACTGTCTTTCACAAATACCCAAAACAAATTAACTAACAACTAAATTATCATCATAAAAAACTAAATAATCATGAATTCCCAAAAAGAACTGTTGAATGATTTTTTCAGTTTTCACTTGGGTAGGCAAAAAAGAGGTCTGTATGTATACCCAAGTTTATTTTCCATGAACACCACATCACTCCCATGGCTAGCCTGTCACCAGTTGTGAAAAGTGTCTTATGTCAATCCTTAACCTACTAATAATCAGTGACGCTGACACTTCAGTGACAGCTGCAATGACAAACATGACAGTGTCAGACTTACCCTCTCCCCTGTCATCACTCATACATTATCCTAGATTTGTGTCAGGATCTGACCTTCTTATGCATTGGCCTTTCCTTCTTCAGAACTTCTGTTCTTGGGTTTCCTACCCATGTTTTCTGGAATTGCACAATTCAAGCCATCTGAAACATTACGTGTCCTAATGCGGTATTTCAATTACACATCCAACAGATATGAATATGAACAGATTTAATTTACTTATTTATCACCCAGTAACTCAGTTTCCATTAAGCATAAACAAGATGTTTTCTTGGTAGATGCGATAAATAACAAAATGGTATGTTTCACAAACTACATTGCATAATTTTAGACTTATAGTGGATAGCTTCTACTGCCATATCTCTGATTCTTAGAACTATGTCGACACGCCTGGTTTCTGTTGATAAGATAATGCATGTATTTCACATAAAATGTCTAAATATCTGCATTAATGTAAACGTGCTAATACACCGTAACATATAAAACAGCAGTGGTTGTTTATTTTGCAAATACTTTTTGCAAGCGGAACCCTTGTGCACAATAACAAGTGACAGAAGCATGATACTTAGTGAACCAAGCGAATTGAAGTAACAGTAAAAACTGTATTATTTTTTGTTGTAAAATTTGCTAATAGACAAAGTATCAAGCCAATCAATCCATGACTTCAGAAGACGTGAATGTCACGACCTGGAACCTGTACAACGTTGTGGGAAACAAACACAGAACAGAGGACAAAGTAAACAGAGGGTGGGTGTGTGCTCAGTGTTATTAGATAACGATTAGATAATGGTATCGGGTGTTTAGGCGACACTTTAGGGACGGGCTAAGGTTTAGAGGACTCAGATTACATAAAAAACTACCAGTTTCACTAATTATTCAATTAACTCATGCTGTGCATGTGATGTGCACATGTGCACGTATGCATGTGCCAATGGAATGTATTTAAACTAAATTTCTGTTTGTTTTATTTAATTAATTTTGCCAAAAAAATACCTAATATATACACAAACAATTATTTAAATTATATAAATAGATAAATCAATAGATTTTGAATATTTACTTTGTAAGTTACTAATTGTGGTATTTACATGTCACCTTTTGGGCCTGATTAATTCGGACAGAGTATGGAACATCATATTTGCACTTCTCATGCGTCCATGTATTTTCCACGCCCTGATAATGCATATCAATACGAACTGGATCCTCAAACTTCTGTTCATGAATGATCATATCATGCAAATATGTTTCTCCACTGAGCTGGTCGACACCAAGTCATGGTGGCTAACTATTGGAGATGATGCAAGTTCTCAGCT
This sequence comes from Ridgeia piscesae, assembly GCA_025642075.2. Lineage (NCBI taxonomy): Eukaryota > Metazoa > Annelida > Polychaeta > Sabellida > Siboglinidae > Ridgeia > Ridgeia piscesae. Next base: position 32,456 of record JAODUO010001384.1, on the reverse strand, counting down.
GAATAAAGGCACGCAAGGTAATCTGGAACAAAAACAAATAAATATCTTTGTATTTTAATTGTTTTTGCACTGATTAATAACAATTATTGTTTTTCTGAAATAAAAATATATTCTTAAACCGTGTCATCTTTATCAAGGTGTCAATGGTGTCAGATATGTGATATGAATCTCGGCAGAAGCACCATTATCTCCAATGGATTTTTAGGATACATTTCTGTCTGGAAAATGTTTCTCTCTTTACTTACCTTGCATGGTTTGGTCAGTCACATAAATTTGCTCAATTACACAAACTGGACACCTTTACCATCTTGAGATCATACTTGATATCATTTAATGTGATATCAAATATGCCATTAGTCGAGTATGTTGGAATTTTAATCACAGGAAAGTTAATAAACAGCCCTGTGCAGTTGATTCAGTAATGCATGAATGAAGTTATTCCAAGCTGCCATAATTAATTTGTGATATCATTGATTATTGTTTTTCATTTAAGAAATTGTAGGTATTTCACTGAAAATAATGCCCAGTGATTAAAATTATACTTTTCATAAAGGTTTAATCCAGTTTCTTTGCAAATCAGCATATTCCGTTAATGGAAGGGAGGACAGTGTTGGTTATTCTTCCTGTGGACCTGATGATATGGATAATTGTTGTCTCTTTCAAATGTGAAGATTTTACTGTGAGATGGGATAGCCTACATTTGTATGAACCAAAATGCTAAACTTTCCTCAAAGTAAAAGCAAAACTACTCCTCCCTGACCCAGCCAAGGAGAAATGAACACTGATTTTAATTGGAGTGGTATGTACAAATCCATCACTATTGCCGTATTGGTCTCAGAACCAGGGAGACTTTGGAGGGCTGAAACTCCCATATGGAGTAGGGGGTCCGAAGCCAAGATTACCCTGCAAAATACTTAGAAAGAAAAATAATAAACGTCGGGGAAACCCTTCATTCAACAGCAACACCCCTTCGACTTCGTCGTCTTCGTTTTTTTTATTATTATTATTACCTGAGGTGGCTGGGAAGAAAGCGCTAAACATGCAATATCAGTGACGTGTGACGGCGAATAAATGTTAATAGCTTCCCGCCTTCCGTACCGATGTCGATGGCGATGTCATCATTTGAGGCAACGAGACACACTGGGGCTGAAAGTTTACTCCCCCTATATTATTTTCGTTCTGGCGTCAATGATCGATCCCCTCACCTGATCATCATAATCGAATACATCATAGACATATCTCATTCTACATACATGTGTAGTCATGAAACCTGGCTAGAACTAGAAGATGAAAGTGTATTCATCGTCGACGTCGTGACGATTGACGACGTTGACAACGCTACCGTGAAACCGTCCGGTTGTTATTTAGAAGGTTGAATTTAAGTCTATGTTATTTGTATTACAATAAACCAAATAACACTAACAGCGGGAAACCTTGATATTCCCAAGGTACATCGTGCTGCAGAAACCCAAGTCAAGCTTGTGAGTCAGTAGGGGTGAGGCGGCGCCGTTGTTAGTTTGCGTCCGTAAAATGTCGTCTGCTCTGCTTGTTCGACAAGTAGCCGCTAGGAGTATATCAAACGTTAGAGCTGCCCTCTACCGACCGCCTACCTAACAACTCTAGATTTGAAATTTTATATTATGCGTTCGCCACTTTTTTAAATTATAAATCGTGTCTTAACGCTTGCTTCGATGTTTACAAAATTTTATATAATTATGTTCTGTACAAGGTATTCACCGGGACACTGGTGATTGTGACCGGACGGTATACTTCTTCTAACTTCAAAACAAACATTTTATCGTAGGATGCAATGTGTAAAAAAGTAAGTAGTGCATCTGCATGTAAGCACTAATACTTGCAGAATAACAACTTATGTCTAAAAATGAGTCTGGACTGGATTTCAGCACTAACAGGGGCGCCATATCGCGAAGATACAATAATCACAAATTGTGGTTGTCGTCAACGCTAATAAAATAAATCATTTCTCTTTAACGTTATCGCAATGACAATGTAACTAGTAAATACTACAAATACTATTAAAACAATCAAAATGATTTCCAAAGTTTGGTCCAAAGGCATACGTTTACATTTATGTTTCAATATCATAAAGTTTATGTTAAAATATCAGTTAAATTTAGACACTATATAAATCATGCAAACGAAACCCCAAAAGGCATAGCGGTGAGTTTCAACTTTGAAAATTGTGTTGAGATCTAAAATGGACATTATAAAAAAGTATTAATGATGATGATTTGAAATCTCCTGGTGAGCTAGGCCTGCATTGGATCAGCCATCATTATGTTATGTTGTTCACTAGGTGGCGCCACATTTGAATGCTTATCCGTCTCGGATATTTGATTCTGCAGATGCTGAACATGAGGGAAACAGGCTGTCTGGCTAGCTGGCTGGACGGCTGGGAAAACATGTAATAAAATCATTAATGAAGCAGTTAACAA
>JAODUO010001384.1:17500-25000 GCA_025642075.2 Ridgeia piscesae | reverse complement strand
CCCCCGGCCAAACCTGTGACCAAGGCCGGTGTCGGTGACCAAGCCCATATCCGTGGCCATCAACTAATGGACCACCTGTGGCAAACCGTTTCGCATTTGTGCGGATTCCCCTCCTTGTCGATCAAGCGCGAGACATTGTCTCCTTTTGTCCGCGAGCTTCGCTGTTATCGTTGTGGACACGGCATCAGGTATCCAAGAAGCCCGTCGTCTGTCTTTGTTCCAACTGCAGACGAATGCTGCCACCCGGCCGATTATCACGCGTAATCACCGCTGTAATCACGTCTCTTTAGCGGCCGTCGTAGTCGCAGTCGGCCCGCCGCACGACGCTGACGGAAGCAAGCGGATGTCGAGAGACGACGCGTCGGCGGTGTTCCTTCAGTCAGCCCAGCACTTGGCAGGCTTCCGGCTGCAGCTGAGTGACTCCGAGACGCATTGACACGTTCTATTTGTGACAACCCGCACGCGAAGTCGCCGTAAACAACGAGACAGACCCGGCCCGTGACAGTCAGTCGTCTGTCGTAGTTCCCGGTCGACCGCGACAAGAGCACGACTTCATCACCGACTACAGAATCGCTTTCTGTTCTGTTCTGCGCAGTGCGATGATCCCTCCCTGTGCTCAGTGAATCCGTCAGCGACAGCGTTCTTTGATGATCTATTGCTAATCTAATTTGATTAACCGTTTTCGTAATGGGCCCTCTGGGCCGCTTACGACACTCTTCATTATATCGCTGTCAGAGAGGCCTCGCCGCTCTCCCCGCCCGCAGAATAGTGCAATACGCTGGAGACGTCTTCTTCCCGGCTTGACGACACCTAGCACTTAGCGGGGATCGTGTCTCGGCTCGTTCCTCTCCCACAGGGACGGCGGGCCTACTAAGGCTTCACGCCCTGTTGGATTAGTGGCACTTGCGGAGCTGTGAATCTGGTGGATTGGGATAATTGTCGCTGTCGTTCGGTTGGACTGTGACTGTTTTGTCACTGTGGGCGACATCGTCATTAACAGTGACAGTCAATAGGGAACGTAGGCCCCTACTGCACAAGTTATGAATGAAACATTACGTGAAACACTAATTTAAATATGTATTTATTATGTCATGTCGTGCGTCGCGCGTCGCGCGTCGCGCGTCGCGCGTCGCGCGTCGCGCGTCGTGCGTCGTGGCCGTGGCCGTGGCCGTGGCCGTGGCCGTGGCCGTGGCCGTGGCCGTGGCCGTGGCCGTGGCGGTGGCCGTGGCCGTGGCCGTGCCGTGCCGTGCCGTGACGTGACGTGACGTGACGTGACGTGACGTGACGTGACGTGACGTGACGTGACGTGACGTGACGTGACGTGACGTGACGTGACGTGTTACGTTACGTTACGTTACGTTACGTTACGTTACGTTACGTTACATTACATTACATTACATTACATTACATTACATTACATTACATTACATTACATTACATTACATTACATTACATTACATTACATTACATTAAAGTCATCACAATCTCTGGATTATGATCTCAGAAAGAAACATTCACATTCATATATTGATCAATTGATTATTTTATTTTATTTATTTACATAATGGGCTGTTCAGTTGGTTTACTAGGGTAGGACTACGTTCGGGGTACATTACGTTGGGGGTACGCGTGCTACTCGTGTTGCTGAATAAAAGACGACATCTTGCATAGAACTTGTGGCTCGTTTAGGCGGCACGCAGGAGCAAAACCAGAAGGACGGCAGAAAATGTCGTTGTCATCAATGACGTGACGACTGTCGTAACGTCGTGTTTAGCAGTGAAGACGAGCAGAGCGCCACGCAGCGGACAGCGCGTTGCTACGGAAGTGACGTATCTGACGCCATTTGCACATATTCTAGAACTGGAAGAAAGATTTCCGCATTAACCCTGAATACGGCAACACAATACAGCGGGCAGCGACGGACAACGTACAAGGTACTTGCAATGACCCAATGGGGGCAGTGGCGTTGTTGCCATCAGTTGTTCGAGGTGGTCCGCTATAAGACCTTGAGTTTTTGTCAGAGTCACCCGACTGGTGTAAAGGTATACTATTGCGCCAGAGTATTACTGACCCCAACCTACCTGGCAACATTAACCGTGTATAAAACCGCCCGTGGATAATCTTATACCAATATTATGCTGCCTCCCAGTATAAGATTGCCCCCTATAAATACCATGCTAAAATACGACAAAAACAATAATCCTAATGCAAAGTGATTTGAAAGCGTTAAACATCACCCTAAGCCGTATTTTAATCCCAGCCCTATACCTAACTCTAAACCTTGCCCTAAGCTTAATACTAAATAGGATCATAATTGTAGTATAATTTAACTTACTTTGGAGCTTAATTGTCGACAACTAAGCTCCAAAGTAAGTTAAATTATATTACAATAAACCATCCTTGGAGCCATGAACAATATATTCAACAGGATTATAATTGTTTTAATAATTAGTCGTCAATCGTCATATACGGTTAAATTATCATTGCCCCCCCCCCACCGTTATATTACTGCCGGGGGGGGAATCAGAACCTGCAATTTTATACCGCTACACCGGGTCAAAGCACACTCTCTAACACAAAGCTATTGACGCGTATTTCTAAGTATTTGTACAAACCCTTTGCATACAGATTCAATGCAGGCATTTGTTGAGATATTGAAATAATTGTATAACAATATGTGTGCATCGCTGAAAGTTCCTACTGCATTATCAACTATCCAAGCAAGCAAGTAAGCAAGTAAAATATTTATTTAGTTATGGTGGCCTTGTTATGTGTAACCATAATCGTGGCCAATATGCCATCTCACAGTGCACTCTTACGGCTTCATTTATATAGGTTTTGATAATATACAAAAATATAATTCACATTAAATATACAATTCACATAGCTCCGTCATTGGGGCTAAGTGAACAATATACCAACATTAGCATACCTAAGTAAACTGTAGCTAGCAAATTACATAACAAAACACACTGATAAAAAATAAAATGTTGATAATGAAAGTTGATGTGCAGCTGTAGATGTCATAATTATTATTTTAAGTGTTTATAGGTTCATGCCACATATTAAGAGCATGAACGTGGAACAACAAAAACTGGAGAGATAGTATTATATCAAATGCTCTCACTATTGTTTTCTAACACAGCACCAAGATGTCGATTAATTTGGCGCGCAAATGCATTGCACCGCTAGGTAGCTGCTATGATTTAACACACACACACACACACACACACACACACACACACACACACACACACACACACACACACACACACACACACACACACACACACACACACACACACACACACACACACACACACACACACACACACACACACACACACACACACACACACACACACACACACACACACACACACACACACACACACACACACACACACACACACACACACACACACACACACACACACACACACACACACACACACACACACACACACACACACACACACACACACACACACACACACACACACACACACACACACACACACACACACACACACACACACACACACACACACACACACACACACACACACACACACACACACACACACACACACACACACACACACACACACACACACACACACACACACACATAACACAACACACACACACACAACACACACACACACACATACATATACACACACTTTATATATAATATATATATATATATATATATATATATATATATAAAATATATATATATGTATACATATACATATACATATACATATACATATACATATACATATACTATATACATATACATATACATATACATATACATATACATATACATATATATATATATATTACGTGATTGTATATTTTATCAAAACTGTATACTTGTGAATGTATGTTGTGAGATGGCACTTTGGATACATGATGTAACACGTGACATGGTCACCATCATAATACTTTCATACATTAACTTACTTATTTACTTACTTACTTTTTATACAAACCAGTGCTAAAATAATCAACATATAATGGCGTACATGGAAGACCTTCCAAAAACAGGAAACAGGACACTTGGCGCTTCTGTCGCTGTCACTCTGCGTCAAGTATGATTTCTCCGTTTGCTAGCAACGCCCGACTTTACGCGTCTATCGCTGTTGTCTAAAACGACGACTCGGGAACAAAACACACTCGTCGGACACGGAACCTACAGCGATCTTCACAGCCCGTCACTAACCGACGACGTCGCTGGTCTCCGCCAGCGCGTGCAACTGCCGCCGAGAGCCAGCGAGCCCCGGCCGACGTCTTGCTCGGTGAGCGCGTCTCGACCTGGCGTCCTCGGGGGAAATCAAGCGTGCTGTCGGCGCAGGATGTGTGTGTTTAGAGGCCGGTCTAATCAATCAAGTACCGCGGTAGACGACTACGTCGGCTTGTCGACACGAACGTCCGAGCAGAACGCGGGATCCTCGGCGGGTGTTTCGTCGTCTTTCACAATGGCCCGTGTCGTCGGTTAAGCCGACCATCTGTGTGGGGAGGCCGCACGGAGAAGGTCAAATCACTACGACCAAAGAACTAGTTCCGTTCTTTGTAATTACTTTTCTAATCCTACCATGCTAGGTTTTTCGCGCTGTTAGTTTAATTGGTGTGGATCACTGTAGTTTTATCGTGCCGTAATAAATTCGTTAGGGGAGACCTGGGCTAGTTGTAACAAAAACAACATATTTCAGGATTGCGGGTAGGTTTCTTAACCGATCGAAACTGTTGTCATGCCAAAGGTCCCCACATATATCCCGCAGATAACTGGTGCATAATTAAATGCCTGGTTTATTACATGTTTGTGGCATAATGAGTTATATGAGGTGTCCTAAAGTGTTTCAAGTTACCCCAATACGGTAGTACCTCTTTTCCTTTAAAATGGCGTAACTTTATAGCGTCTCCACGGATTCAGGTGATATTACACGTGACATGCTCAAATCTATTGATGAACATACAAATTTGCATAAGCAGTTTTGTCTTCAAGCCCCCTGTTACAATTGTCCCGTGTTACAACTAGCCCCGGTCTCCCATATGTTGTTTTATTTTACTATGTAAACGCCAAAGCTGTACAGACTTTATATTATATGAAGAAAATTATATTATTAGTAAACTGGTGTAATTTGCACATGAGTAGGATACATTGTGTTTGGTAGTTTGCCATCTCGGTACAGGAGCGCTGGGACATAACTTTTAATTGAAGATCACACAACTGCTTGCGCGTTGTCACACGACACGGACCGGACCCGCATATATGAAGAACGAACTGCAATTTTGTTGCAAATATTCTTAATATATATATATATATATATATATATATATATATATATATATATATATATATATATATATATATATATTATAATATAATATAATATAACGATGATTTCCTATGCGCCAATATCCTCGAAAAATTACGCGACGAAACCAAGGGATTAAGTAATCTCGTAATCGTATAACAATGCGTGAATCGTCGACGGAGGAATGAAGGTACTAGGAATCTAAGGAGGATAGGATACTTTAAAGAGATAGGTTTTTGGACGCCGGCGGAAAGAAACTATATTTCCTTCTTTGGCAGGAAACGAATTCCACAGAGTTGGTGGAGCAACCGAGAAAACGGTGTCTTCCCGTTATAGCTACTTCCCGTTATAGCTACTTCCCGTTATAGCTACTTCCCGTTATAGCTACTTCCCGTTATAGCTACTTTTTATTCCCGTTATAGCTACTAATTAAGTTTGACAGTTGAACTAGTCCCATTATAGCTATTTTTCTATTTCTCCATTTTACAATGTAACAAGATAAGGGAGCATTAACTATTTCATTTCCATCCAGCTGATGTCCATGAGGGGTGGACGGCTTTGATATAAGGAATTTCAACAAAGTCATGTGATCATTTTTAACGAGTACTTTGTGGAGACATGGCTTGATGATGATTAAAAAATCACCATGGACATGTGGAATGTCTATGTATATAAGTATATATATATATATATATATATATATATATATATATATATATATATATATATATATATATATATATATATATATATATATATATATGTACACATACATACTATTTTATTTTAACACTAAACATTTGGACCAGTTCAAGCATTCTGTGTCAAATTTAAGCGAAACAATGGCTTGGATGCTGACTGGGATTGACCTAAAAATGTGTGGGATGCATAGACTCATGATCATAAACCGACACACAAAATTTCATACAAATCGAAGACGGTCGTGTAAATTTCACTGTTTTTGATTGATTTGACATGGAATGCCCCTACACAGAAACTGACAAATGAACAAATAGCCATGTTGAGGGATGGAATTCCAAGTTTGCGAAAGTGGTGAGGAAACATTTTTTTTTTGATAAATGCAATTCTGTACTCAGTACAATTAACGTAGTTGTCTTTTGGAAAAAATATTTTGCACAAATGTTTTATGGTATATTTTCCATTTCAAATAACTGACAGGTACATTTATATATAATTCTTATAACTTTTAAAATGTGTCCTTCAATAATACATTTCATGTAGTAATTTGAAATAGTTAATGCTCCCTCTTGCTGTCCCCTCCTGAATTGTGTAATTAAATAAGTAGCTATAACGGGACTAGTTTGCCTGTCAAACTCAACGAGTAGCTATAACGGGGGGAAAATGTAGCTATAACGGGAAGTAGCTATAACGGGAAGTAGCTATAACGGACCTAGACCGAGAAAACTCGTGTCCCAGCTTTCGTTTTCACCCGAGGAATGTAAAGAGGGTTACTATTGATTGATTATACCTCTCTGGAATTTCTTGCTGGAGCGAGCATCGAATTTAGACACTATGCTGGTTATGTTGATGAGAGAGCTTGATAGGCTATTGTACAAATTTAAAAATAATGCGAGGTGATTATCCAAATTGTGACTTTCGATAACAGAGCTCAGCATTATATAGAGAGTGAAAAGCAATGCCCCCCTAAAAAAAACCTGGTGACACCACGTGAGATGGGGAGCATATATGAGAAACAGTTTCCTATCTTAATGGCTTACCGTCTATCAGTCAGATATGAAGAAAACCCGCGCAATTATGTGCCAGATATGCATCGTCAAGTTGACAAACATCGAATGAGAGTGTGTACGGTTTAGGCCTCGAACAGTTCCCGTTAACATCTCGCGAGATCCAATCAACATACCCCATCTTACAAGCCAGCTCCTTTTGGGCATACGTCATACGTTGCAAACTGCCGTAGTCTATGCGCTTATGTAGACGATCACATAGATTTATTCATCTGCGATCATACAGATTTACCAACCGTTTCTACAAATGTATGTGTGGTTCACGTCTGCGTGTCTACAAAGAATAAACATGGCGCCTTTGAACCACTTTGAACGACTCAGTCTGTGCTGGCTTAAAACACCAGCTAATCTTAATTGAAATCGCCACTTCTGTGCCAAATGTCATTGTCGTTCAATGGTTGTCC
>JAODUO010001384.1:7500-10000 GCA_025642075.2 Ridgeia piscesae | reverse complement strand
CGGTAAACCAACCATTGCAAGTTATTGCACAGTTACGTTTGATAATTTGTTTTACATTATTATATTAGCAAAGACAAATGATGATGATGATGATGATGATGATGATGATGATGATGATGATGATGATGATGATGATGATGATGATGATGATGATGATGATGATGATGATGATGATGATGATGATGATGATGATGATGATAATTATTAAAAATTAAATTTTTATTATTATTATTATTATTATTTTTTTTTAAATAATAATATTACTATTTTCATATTACTATTATTATTATCTTTCTTACTACTATTACTATACTACTACTACTACTCTCTACTCTCTCTCTCTCTCTCTCTGCTGCTCTGCTCTGCTGCTCTCTCTCTCTCTCTCTCTCTACTCTACTACTACTCAGACCCAGGGCAACATATAGTGTTAAAACACGGGCTCTCAATCGAGATAAAACAATTTAATTTAATAATTCGAATTCTCTTGCCGTCGTTTTGAAATATCGAAGATGTTCTGGATACACAAATTACGCAGTTCGTGGGACATGCCAAATATACAGTCAAAGATGGGCCAATCTAGAGAAGGAAAGATCCTGGTATGAACATGGAAATGTTCGCTGTAGTATAACAGACAGTCGTTCGATGATTCAAACATTTAAGATGTTAAAAATGATATTCTGAAAAAATGACTTACGGTGGTATTCAATCGAAGGCTCTGGAACAAAACGTAAAAATACTTACCCAAAATATCGGGTGTCAAAATTCTTGCAAATTGATTTCATTCTGAAAATTAGACAACTGTAAATGTTATGTTGGTAATGTAAGAGAAACACGTGTTATTTCTTGTGTTTATAGTATAATTATGACGACACTTATCGGGAACAATCTACTCGGTGGCCCATTTGGACGGTGTTTGTTAAAACACCGTCAAATGGTCATCTAAATGGTTGCCTCAACATGTGCTTTTCGACGTATATTATGTTGAAACTGTGGTTTCAATCAATTAATGAGAAAATTGGAAATGATTCGATAAAGATACACTTGGATTATATTTATTTCGGCAATATCAACCTTAGCATAAACCACTCTTCATAATTATGGGGAATATAACGATTTTTCAAATCCTTGGGGGATACGACCTTTTAAAGGTGGTATAATGAAAAGGCGCACCTACAGCAGTAAAGGTGTCGGCGCGAGAATGCTTTGTGGGCGTGGCCTCATGGTGACACGCCCACGGCGGCACGCGCTACGTACAGTTACGTAGTCTCGTTATTACGTCATTCTCGCCAAAGAGCGCGGGGTCCTTTGGTGTGGAAACTCACCTTATGTGTGCGTGGTTAAAAGCAATGGTTTCATCCGGCAAATGTTTGAAATGAAAGGGAAATAATGCATAGGCCTACAATGAAACCTGCTTTTTTGCAGCATGACGCAAGACAATATTTATTTATTCATATAATTAAAAACATGATTGTTTTGAAATAAAATGATACCATATAATATAATGAATCAACATGTGTAAAAAAATCATAGTGGTTAGTATATAACGCATGATATGTCAATAAAGAATGGTGTCATCTATGGGACCGAAGACTCCTACTAAGGCTAATTATAGTGGCTATCTTAAGAGCCACCGTGTGGAATAATTTCAAACATTAATTAAACTTATATAAACAGTTTATATAAAAAGCAACACGGCCTGGCATATACACACGCCAGACAGGACTTATATACTAACCACTATGATTTTTTTACACATGTTGATTCATTATATTATATGGTATCATTTTATTTCAAAACAATCATGTTTTTAATTATATGAATAAATAAATATTGTCTTGCGTCATGCTGCAAAAAAGCAGGTTTCATTGTAGGCCTATGCATTATTTCCCTTTCATTTCAAACATTTGCCGGATGAAACCATTGCTTTTAACCACGCACACATAAGGTGAGTTTCCACACCAAAGGACCCCGCGCTCTTTGGCGAGAATGACGTAATAACGAGACTACGTAACTGTACGTAGCGCGTGCCGCCGTGGGCGTGTCACCATGAGGCCACGCCCACAAAGCATTCTCGCGCCGACACCTTTACTGCTGTAGGTGCGCCTTTTCATTATACCACCTTTAAAAGGTCGTATCCCCCAGGGATTTGAAAAATCGTTATATTCCCCATAATTATGAAGAGTGGTTTATGCTAAGGTTGATATTGCCGAAATAAATATAATCCAAGTGTATCTTTATCGAATCATTTCCAATTTTCTCTTTAATTGATTGAAACCACAGTTTCAACATAATATACGTCGAAAAGCACATGTTGAGGCAACCATTTAGATGACCATTTGACGGTGTTTGTTAAAACACCGTCCAAATGGGCCACCGAGTAGATTGTTCCCGATAAGTGTCGTCATAATTATACTATAAACACAAGAAATAACACGTGTTTCTCTTACATTACCAACATAACATTTACAGTTGTCTAATGTTCAGAATGAAATCAATTTGC
>JAODUO010001384.1:0-2500 GCA_025642075.2 Ridgeia piscesae | reverse complement strand
ACCGACCGACCGACCGACCGACCGACCGACCGACCGACCGACCGACCGACCGACCGACCGACCGACCGACCGACCGACCGCCCGACCGACCGACCGACCGACCGACCGACCGACCGACCGACCGACCGACCGACCATCGACCGACCGACCGACCACCGACCGACCGACCGACCGACCGCACCGCACCGCACGCGCACGCGCACGCGCACGCCACGCCACGCACACGCCACGCACGCACACGCACACGCACACGCACCGCACGCGCACGCCACGCACGCCACACGCACACGCACACGCACAGCACACGCACACGCACACGCACACGCACACGCAGCACGCACACGCACACGCACACGCACACGCACACGCACACGCACCGCACACGCACACGCACACGCACACGCACACGCACACGCACACGCACGCACGACGCACACGCACACGCACACGCACACGCACACGCACACGCAGCACACACGCACACGCACACGCACACGCACACGCACACGCACACGCACACGCACACGCACACGCACACGCACACGCACACGCACACGCACACGCACACGCACACGCACACGCACGCACGCACACGCACACGCACACGCACACGACACACACGCACACGACACGCACACACGCACGCACGCACACAACGCACAGCACACGCACACGACACGAGCACACGCCACACCAGCACGCACACGACACACCACACCACCACACACACGGCACACGCACACGCACACCACACCGCACACCACCACGCATAGACACTCTGTACACGCCCAGTCATCACACACACCACACTGTACACCAACCAGCCACAGCCGCCGACCTGCTGTACCACACGCCTTACACCAACGCATGCACCCCGTGAGCGCAACTCATTCTATCGATATGGACTATGGAATATGGATATACGTATTGACTTGCGGCGCGCATGAGCGCGCGTGCCAGCGCGCTGCAGCTTGACCTGGCGCGCCGACGCGGCGCACGTTGGTGACGCGTGCGCATTGCGCCTGTGCGGATTCAGCATGCAGTCCAGCACGTCGTCGGGCTTGTCGTACGCAGCGACACGTTATTTGACGCCTCCGCCGCACCAGCGCACGCCGCGCTGCACCCGCAGGCGAGTACACCGGTCGTATGTGTATTGCGACGCTTTGAAGCGGCTCACTCCTCGCGATTGTAGACCATGGTCCACGTGGTACGCGTCATTGAACGCGCAACGTGGTTGCGCGGCGGGGGGCGTGGGCGGGGCGGGCGTTGGGGCGGGCCAGCGTAAACCCGCGGATTTGGCCGGAACGCGCCAGCGCGGGCGGGCGAGGCAAACCGGCGCGTGGGGCCGCGACGGCCGGCCGGGGGGGCGCCGCGCCCAGCGCGCGGGGGGCGGCGTACGCGGCCGCGGCCGCCCGGCCCCGGGCCCCCCTGCCGGCCCCCGGGGGCCCCCGGCGGGCCCCCCCGGGCCCCCCCCGGGGGCCGGGCCCCGGGCCCGGGGCCGCCCGCGCGGCGCCCCCGGGCGACCGCGCCGCGCGGCGGCCCGCCCCGCCCGCCGACCGCCCGCCACGCCCGGGCCCCCCCCCCCCGCCCCCCGGGCCCGGGGAGCCCCACCCCCCCCCGCCACCCGACCCCCCCCACGGGGCCCGGGGAACCGCCCCCCACCCAAGCCGGACCCCCCGGGCCCCCCCGCCCCGGGGCCCCCCACCCCGGGCCCCACAAAGGGCAAGAAACCCCCCCCCCCCCCCCCCACCCGGGGCCCCCCCCCCCCACCCCCCCCCCCCCCCCCCCCCCCACCCCCCCCCCCCCCCCCCCCCCCCACCCCCCCAACAAAAACCCCAAAAACACACACACACACACACACACACACACACACACACACACACACAAAACCCCCAACCACTTTACCCCCTGACTATACACTTTTTGTAGGCAAACTTCTTTTTAATTAAGTCCTCACCTGCAAATTCTTAACTTAGGTTTAACTTTATATATATTTACACATAATCTGGCCCATGAAAAAGATGTACCTACTTACGTACGTTTTTATGTACGGCATATTTCGTTTAGTTGTTACACAACCATTGTTCCGTGAAATTCTAACAATACAAAGGTCCAGCAAACGTCCGTTCTGGGAACTATGATTTATACCAAAGCGACAACAATCGTTATTTTTCGATCGCCTCCGCCTCCCCACTCGCGGCACGCCGTAAACCATCAACCCCCGCAGGGCGATAACACCGGGTCCTGTTATTTTATTCGACGCTTTGAAAGAGGCTCAACTCCCTCGGCGATTTACGGCCAGTGTCCAGATGGACGACGTCAAACAAACGCCACCACAATGCAGGGCACAAGTGGACACGACACACACGGCCTGTTATTAGCTTTCACAGTTCTGTCAGCCTAAAGCTGCTTCAATAAATCCGTTTTGCTCTTCTCTTTTAAGTATCTTTTTTCTGTTGAAAACCGAACATATTGGGAGCATACTGTAGGTAGTCTATTC
>JAODUO010001383.1:115000-135156 GCA_025642075.2 Ridgeia piscesae | reverse complement strand
ATGTATGAATAAATAACTGCGATCATTCAATGTTAAGATACTTGTTAAAATTTGTTTGCTTTTATTTATACATGTATATGTTATCTAGTATAACCTTTGGTTATAATCTTTTCAATGAGATATTTATTAATGTTAAATTTATAGATTTTTTAAATAATTAAGAAACACAGTAAATACAAATACAACTACCCAATCAGTATAACCGCGTACATTACCACCCCTTCATACGTGTACACAACACGTGACAAAGTACCTGCATCAGTAAAACAACAATCAAAACACTATAACACATAACGAAAATATCGAACATATCTTCAACTTACATATTTTCCTTTTCATTATATCAGAAGAATTTTGTTCACTTGCATAGTATAGGGTAATGTCGATTCAGTGCTGTGTGTGGCAGGTTCATACCCTGTTGGTGTTCCTTATGCAAACACTACATGTTGTGTGCACACACATTGATTCCATTTCATAAGTTTAGCTGGTTTTGTGATATTTTAGAATTGCATTGAACTACTTTGTGTGTATATGTATATATATACATACATATATATATTATATATATATATATATATATATGTATATATATATTATATACACTACATAAGCAGGAATATGAATTGTTTTTGTAAATGTTGTGCATACTGATTGCCAAAAAAAATAGGGATTAATATCCAATTCACACAATACACGTAACCTACATGTGGGCTGTAGAGAAGGCAGTAACATGTTTCATGCTGACAGCGCCTCGGCCAGCGTAGAGTACGGCAGGTTATCAGTTACACACAATCATAACTGCTTGCAAAGGGAGCGTAGAACTATGTTGAGGACAGAGCCTATCAGAAGTATGGTATCGCAAGATTAGTCAAGTGTAATAAGGCAACATATACTCCAGGGCGTGGACCATGTTGAAGAAACCTTTCGTGTATATGAGCACTGGTAGTTCTCGAATAGAGTGTAGTAAAGTGGAAAGGGGTGATCATTGAATATCTAGTACCGTTAATAAGTATCTTAAATAAATAAAGAAAATGGTTATGGCTAACCAAGTGAAAGGAATATTTATTGCTGACAAGGTTAACGTTGGAATGATAAAATAATCTCAGGGAAATCGCATGTACATGACAAGACATATGGCTCGAAGAGGATGAGACTAATAGTGGGGTAGTGGTGTAGAGGTGTACGGTAACGTGCTGAAGAGTAGAACTAGAAGTGAACTGAAGTGCCTAACAGAAGAAGGTAAAGTGGGAAAGGCTGGCTGAGAGAGAAGTAAATGAGTTGTGTAAGAAGATGAACGATGGGCATGTACAGGCAGTGGTACGTTCGCACACATGGAACGTAGTAAACAGTGAGGGACGGAAGACAGAAATAAATGAAATGTTGGTGGAGATGTCCGAACCATTTAAAAGAATAACGGACATTGATGAAGAAAGCACAAGCTGAGAGAGACGATATATATGTACATAGTTTAAGGTTGACGGATTTAACGTTGTGAAAGGATAGAGCGTAGCAAGAGAAAGCGTCGAGAGGTGCATGTGTCCAAAGACAAAGACAGTAAATTATGATATGTTGGTAATGGAGACATGTAGCTAAGCAAATAGTTACGATTAGTATCTACATGTCTGAATTATCAACGTTGACTGTCTGTAACAATGATTCCATAGATTCGCAGCTAAGCTGAATGAAAGAACACATAAATGCTAACATATAAGTAGCATAGTGTAACGTTGGGAAAGATACTAGTACAGAAGCTCAAACAAGAGTGTCTACAGTTCGTATAAGTTTAAGGTGGACATGGGGAAGTAATACTACTGTGATACAGCATTACATATTACTACTTGGCTTAGTTCTCATTATTGCTAAGTACAAATGATATTTGTTCAATATCACATGTAGATCGTACAATGTTTTAAGTGTTCCTTCACTGTTTCCATAATGTTCCATGTTTTAATGTTTTCACTTGTTTGTATGTAAGACATGTACAAATGACCCGCTCAATTCGGTATACTTTTAATTACACATTTCTAGAAACTGTCTATTAAGAAGTTAGTACCTTTCTTTTCTAACCCCACGCCAAGTCCAACCAACAAGGTTTCCTTTCGAGTTAATGTCACCTCATTTCACCCGTAGCAAATTGCTCTGCTACTCACAGGTTATACAGCTTTTCTTTAAATCACCCAATGCTCCGTCCCAACTATCTAATCCATGCTGCTGAAAATATCTCACTTTTCAATTTCTATTTCATGTTTCCCATCTTCCACCATTTCTACACTCGTCCTTTTGTGTGTGGAACAGCTTATTAAATCTTCTCTATATTCCCTCGATAACAATGGGGTCAAGCCTCCCATGTATCAGCCAACTTTACTTTGGACTCTTCACCCCCGGTCCACAGCTCCTGCTCTTTTTGCCATCTACCCCCCTGGGACCCCATCCATCATGTTCCTGTCATTCTCTTGATTGTCTAGCTTCTCCAGTGCCTTCATGCACGACCCAATTAAGTGGTAAAATTACCCTTCCTATTACTAGCTAGCCGTCAAACAGCCAATCCGCCCAACTAGGGGATACCGACCGAGTACATAAGCGGACCCTTTTGGAACAAATCTTCCAAATTCAGTTACCCAACATCCCATGAACATGAAACGCACATATAAGCAACCTTTCTATGCTATTTGCCTTAATGCAGCGTAAAATATAAGAACTTTAAAGCCATTAAATCACCTTGTCACAGGGACGACAGGGATGGAAGATGTTGGGAGTCAAGCTCTATGCAGGTTCGATGCACCTAAAATGGATAGCTCACTTATTTTTTTTGAAATTTGAATAAAGAATTTATTCATACTTTTATTATTCTTTAATTGGCATTATCATTGATGAGAAAATTGCAATATTTTCAACTAATTAATTCATTATTATTCTATACCTAAGTATGACAATTAACAACAAATTTAATTAAAAATTCATAATATAATATTATAATATTATCATTGATAGGGGGGGGGGGGGGGGGTATAACTCATACAACACATAATATTCAATGAATTCTAAAATATCAAAAACCACTAATTATAAATGAATCAATTTGTCACACAACTTAGTTTTGCATAAGGACACAACAGGGTATGAACCTGCCACACACAGCACTGAATCGACATTACCCTATACTATGCAAGTGAACAAAATTCTTCTGATATAATGAAAAGGAAAATATGTAAGTTGAAGATATGTTCGATATTTTCGTTATGTGTTATAGTGTTTTGATTGTTGTTTTACTGATGCAGGTACTTTGTCACGTGTTGTGTACACGTATGAAGGGGTGGTAATGTACGCGATTATACTGATTGGGTAGTTGTATTTGTATTTACTGTGTTTCTTAATTATTTAAAAAATCTATAAATTTAACATTAATAAATATCTCATTGAAAAGATTATAACCAAAGGTTATACTAGATAACATATACATGTATAAATAAAAGCAAACAAATTTTAACAAGTATCTTAACATTGAATGATCGCAGTTATTTATTCATACATTGAATATATTATTATCAATATATTGTAGTTAGTTTTATTAACTTGTTGACGATTAAAGACGTCGTAGTATATTTAAATAGTAAAATGATTGTATTTACGATGAATAAAATAGTTATCATATAATGTATGCTATTAACTCTTTCACAATTTAAAATAGTTGCAGCATTTTTGTAACTTTTATTAATAATAATTATAGTTTTCTGTACGTGCAACAAATTAACTAAAGCTTACCGTGAAGCTGAGTTGTGCACGATTAAAACAACAGAAAATACTTGTTAAAGTTAAACATAAAACGCTGTTAAAACACTTGAATAGAACACAATACAAGCTTTGAATTTAATTAATATTCATAATATACAGTAACAATAACAGACTGTTTGAAAGAAAAACTTTGAAAAAGAAAAAGTGAGAGGGAATGAGGAAGTGGGAGACACTGGGTACATAGCCTATAGTACAATCTAATGCACTACTAGGGCCAGAGATACCTCATTGGTTGCTCCTCGGAACTTTCCTGTGGCAAGGTTAGTCACAATCCAAACTCCCTCACAACTGACCGACTTCCGCCGGAAGTGTTCCTATGGGAGGGAAATACCTAGCCCAAGCCCCGGTGCGCCAGACCGGTTGTGACGCTCACTCGTGCGAGCGTCACTGGTACCCCCTTCCGCCACGTGCGGTTGAAACACTCAGTCAATAAAGGTAGCCATTTTGTTTGCTTATAAGCAATGTCCAGCCTTAGCTGGCGAAATTGTGGTGTCAACTTGTAAGACACGTAAGCTGATAATATCTGACGTGATTTATGTTGTAGCATTACATTAAAACTCTGCTTATTACATTAAAACTCTGCTTATATGTTATGCTACATCATATGATACATCAAACATGTTAACACGCATAACTATAATTATTAATTTTGACTAATGCAGATTCATGGTATGAATAGCGGAAGTTGGGCAACAATATGGCGCACACATCGCCGACGTTTTCTCCTTCATAAAATTAAACAAGGCATTATGTTTAAACGCAGATACATATACCCGCATTGATATACGATAATTCATAATTTAAGATAATAAATAGATGCATTAAAACCTATTAGTTATTTGTTATTTTATTTAATAAATAAATACAATGCTCAGCTACGATTTATATCGATGCAAATCACAAGTGCATATATTCATTACATATCAAATATGTTCCAAAGTTATGTTTTGATTAACGAGAAATGGGTTATCTGCGTAATTATATTCATTGTAGAGTGACGCTAACATTTATGCATAATGATAATAATTTTAGTATTCCGTATGCGTGCTGGTTTTACTATACTGGTTAGCAATATAGAATGTCGACACTGTACCACGTGGCAATATATGTAATGTTCTACCAACAGTTGCATATTGCCGTTTTAAATACAACAACAACATTACACACATAGTCTACCTTAAAGCTCTGTAGCAGTCGTCGCTCTTTTTTGGCGTCTGATTTTATATCCCAATGTTTGATGATTCCCAAAGTGCAACATGTGCAGCTCATTCGAGAACAACTGTCAAAGCGTCAAATGTGTATCGTTTGCTGAATATCATACGATACACTGCACCCGACCCAACACGAATCATCCATAAACACGTAAAGTTGGTCTTGTACTGAAAACCAGAAGAACTGCATTTCGACTAGAACTGCACTTCGACGAATCCATGCTTTCGAACGAACGCTTAAGTCATTTGTTTGTAACAACTCTCAGGTGCAACGCGACAGATGTTACTAATCATACGTTGTCAATGTGTGCGTTCTTGCGCGGGACCAAGAACATACCATTGTCGGAGCCCGCACGTCAGGCTAAGAATGTCCACGGCAGTGAAGCTTTGCATTGTCTGTGTTAATTGACAATGAAACATGACAGGTATTACCGACGGACAAAACCAGGTTGCTTTGCACAGTAGTTTCACTCTTCTTGTCGAATGTGCAAATACCCATGACCGTACTGAATTGCGGCTGGCGGGGTGAAAAGGATTGGTGGAATAAAGTATGGAGGAAGACGGGTGAGAAGACAGTGATAAGGGAAATAGTAGAGGATAAAGAAAGTGAGGGAGAGGAGAAGGGCGGAGTCAGGGAGGAGAGGAGAGGTAGTAAAGATGGATGTTAAAGGAAGAGAAGAGGGAAAATGTTACTCTGAACAGAGACAGACATAAGATGCAACCACTCAATTATTATCCTCTTCACATTTGAAAACCCAAGAACGTTAATAATATTCACACTATTTATTATTATAATTTCTTATTATTATGTAATAATAATATTAATATATATAATATATATATATAATAAATATATAATATATTATAATATATTATTATTTTATTATTTTATTAATATTATTTAATAATATAATTATTAATAATATTAAAAATTATTAAAAATAATAATATAATATAATAATAATATTATTATTAATATATAATATTTATTAATTAATATATAATATATATTATAATATATATATTAATATAATATAATAATTAATATATGTATAATAATAATATAGTGTGTGTGTGTTGGTATGTGTGTTGTGTTGTGTGTGTGTGTGAAAGTATGAATACTTCACCAACATTGTGATGTGTAATTCATAATTGTTGTGGTTGAAAAATATATATATATAATCTTCCCAAGTGACATGCTTGGCAGTAAAGGGTTTTCAGTGGTGGGAGGTACTGTAAGCTTTATGAAACTTGTCACAGCCT
The DNA here is from genome assembly GCA_025642075.2 of Ridgeia piscesae. Classification (NCBI taxonomy): domain Eukaryota; kingdom Metazoa; phylum Annelida; class Polychaeta; order Sabellida; family Siboglinidae; genus Ridgeia; species Ridgeia piscesae. The sequence goes on along the minus strand of JAODUO010001383.1, from coordinate 128,890 downwards.
GGGCCATTCTTATTGTTTATCTTATAGGCCTAGTCGGAATGATAAACAGGCATTGATGAAGTGCGAGTAGAGATTGTGGCTGAGCGAGTTGGAATATGATCGACAAATTAATTGCTGAACACCTGCAAGAGAGAGGGGAATGAAGAATGAGGCTGATAGTCCGGATATAGAAAAGAAAGGGAGATGTGCATGACCCAGGATAAATAGAGGTGCTACGTTGCTAAGCCATATGTTGAAGTTTCTGGAAAGAATCGTGGATGGCAGAATAAGCGCTGTAGTGTAAGGGGAATCGGCGAAGAACAGCTGGAGTTTAGACAAGGAAGAGGAACAACCGATGGGATGTTTGCCCTGAGGTAGCTAGTTGAGAATAAACTGGAAGGACAGGAGGATATGGCAATTAGATTCATAGACCTGTGGCCAGGTGCATGACACACACCCAAGTCCAAAACACACCCAAGTTATGGCAAATAACACCTAGGTGACACCTTGCCAGTTGGAGCGGTTGCATGACACACACCCAGCTGGGTTATGTCACAAGTTAGGCGGAACTTTCTGGGGCAACTCGAAGCAGCCCCAACTGCAGCTGGGTGACTCACAGCGCGTTGTATCAATGGCAGCAGTTGTTTACTGCTTGTGTAAATTCTACGACTGTCCGCATAATCGTGGACATAAGGGTGTTTACCTACATGTCAGTCTGTCAATGTTGAATGGTAATTACTAAATATTGACAAATTAAATTGCTATTATTATTAAATGATTTTTTTTTCTTTGCATTTATTATTACTGTATACGTGATTGTACATAGTTCATAGTGACAGTATGTATATCTTCATAAATATGGACATTATTGGCCTTTTACTAAGATGTGTAGATCTATCAAAGTGGCGTGCTTCTTATAACATATTGACTAATTAATTAAATTATTATTACATTATTTATTTATTTATATTTGTAACTTTCTGTTAATGTAGTTATACACATTGCATAATAATATGTTTTATTATCTTTATAATCATGGACATTGTGGCCTTTTGTTTTTATATTGGTCTGTATACGAATATTGATTAATTTATTAATATTACATAACTATTAAATCATACCTCTTACCACAATTGCAGTTTTTTTACAAATTGTATATTTATATAAACATATATTCATGGACATTGTGGCATTTTACAAAAACCGTTTCTTGCTAATTATTACGTATTAACTAATTTATTTATTTATTACTACATGACTAGTTAATATATATTTATTCTCATAATAAATGTGGTTATGCACACTGCATAATATGTATAAATATCTTCATATTTATGAACTCTGCTGGTCTTAATTAGAATGTGTTGGTCTGTTAACTTGGTGCACTACTTAGGTAATAGTAACTAATTAACTGAATTAATTAGTATGAAGAAAAAATATTGCAAATTTATTACTCCATTCAATGCATTTCAAAACACTGCGAACAATATTTTAATAGTTATATAAATAACACAGTTATGCAATTTTAAATTCACTTTTATTCAAATATTTATCAACAGAAAAATAAATGAGCTCATTGCCAGTTTTTAGGTCCTCCACACTCCGCAACCTCGTCGATAGAGCGTTGACCTCTGCCATCACATCATTCCATCCCTTGTTCTGTCCCTGTTGGACAAGGTTGATTTTAATCGGCCTTGTAACAGTTCTTATATTTGGCCGTACGCCTGCATTAAGGTCATAATCTCAGCATGAGAAAGGTTGTCCTTATAATGTCGCTGTTGTCTCACTGCTTCCACCATGAGGACTGTCTGAGGTGAACTGAATTCTGGGAAGATTTGTTCTCAAAACGCGGCAATCCGCTTATTGGTTACTCGTGTCGGTATCCCCTAGTTGGGCGGCATCTGGGTGGCTGTTGTGCACGGTCACCCAGCTAGGTGACACCTAGAGAGATGGGGGTAATTTTACCGCTTAACTTGGGTGCGTGTCATGCAACCGGCCACTGGAGAAGGCCTGTCTTTGTCTCAGAGAAATGACAATGGGAGCACTAGGTATATGGGTGGGGTCCCAGAGGAAGTCAGATTGGTGCAGAAGGACAGAAACAGAACTGTGTTAATTAGAGTGTAAAGGAAGATGTCAAGAAGTAAATGTTGGCCTGATATTAGGAGCTGCCAGCCATTTTATCGCTATGGTGGAACTGATAAGCAGAAAGATTTGAATAAGTCATATTCCACACACAAAAATGGTACGTAGGTGGTCTGACAGTGGTGGAAGATGAAATAACTAATCTCAAGAACAGTTGATAAGTGGAAAGATGTTTTCAGCAGACATGTGGATTGGAGGTACCTTGGTGAAGACAGAGTGTGTGAATTGATTGAAAGGAAGAGCTGTAAATGGATGGAAGAAGCTTAAGCAAAGGGGAACAATTTTGCCTATGGGTGGGTGATATGTGGGGTTGACATTTAGCAATCTCCTGAAGGAAACCTTTGAGGTGCTGGCTTGGACGTTGGCGTGGTGTTCAGTTAAAAGGTAAGGTAGCTTAGCTGCTATGGGGGCAGTATCATTATAAGAAAAATGTGTTATAAGTGTCACTGCTAATCTGTGTAAAACTAAAATAATTTGAGTGCATGGAGTCTTACCTCACTACCAAACAAGGTGAAAACATTGAAAGCAATGGCATATCCACACCTTATTTGGCACAAGCTGACACCCCAAGCTTTGAAAGGAATCCTCATAACCATTGCGGGCAGGTCACCAGCTTGTTGATCGTTGAGCTAAGTCTCGTCTCTGTTTGTGAAACGCTGTGTTAATTGAAACGCCGAGCCAGTAAGACGCTTCTTGGTAATTCATTATGGCTGGAGTATACAGTTAAAGAGTATGTACTTCTGCTCAGCCTTTACCCACCTTAAATGTCATGGTACTGGTTCACGTGCGGGTAATCTAGTCGGAGAGACAAGCCGTCAATCGATGTCTGCCGAAGACTTTCAATATTATTAGTAAGATCATTTCTTTCAAATTAAGCTATTGCTTAGAACTGTATCTTAGAGAACATGTTAAAGGCGCTTCTTTCGAGTTTCACTTGCTCCGCGCAACATAATCGGCACATCCCATGATCGTTCGACAGACAGTCACACGTGCGTGGACAGCCAGTCTCTGCCACGCCCCACGACCGTCGTCCGGTACAAAATTACGCAACGTGTACTGGAGCGCCAGCGACCGATGTCGCTTCGATCAGCACAGCAACTTGTCTCTTGTTTCGGCCGGCCGCATCTATTCACACTCATTCAACTGGATCGTGTTTACAAACACGCCGAACGCTGATATGAACATGTGGGGGTCGGTCACATTTGATTTGTGGGTGACCTAGTGGCGTGTTGACCCCCACCAATTTGGTGTCAATCGTAAATAATGTGTAATTATAATATTGTTGGTGTTGGTTGTACATAATTATGTATAATGCATGTAGGTGTTGATTTCCAATGCCTTTGAAGCCGGCATGTTTGCTGATACTATACTTATGTAACTGTTGTTTATAATAATGTGTATATATTAAAGTCATTCAGTTGGCCAATTTCAATCAAACTTGGTCTTGCATTATTGCTTTGCATAGGAGGGTGTATGTGACGGCAGTAGCATACAACAATCCTGTGAGTTGATAATTCAAGTGGCGACATCAGGTGGATTAGGCCAGTAGTAATCTCAGTAATACCCTAGCGGCGTCCGTAGTAATCAGCCCGAGTCTCTATAAATCCAGTTCAAACCAGTACTCGTCCCATTCGCTACTTTGAGTTCGACGAGAAGCAGCATCATCATTTATTGCAGAATTCAATTTAATTCATTCGTATTTGCAAATTTATAGTTGTTTGCTGTTGGGAATTTTGGTGGAAAGGGCTATGTTTCAACACACACACACACACACACACACACACACACACACACACACACACACACACACACACACACACACACACACACACACACACACACACACACACACACACACACACACACACACACACACACACACACACACACACACACACACACACACACACACACACACACACACACACACACACACACACACACACACACACACACACACACACACACACACACACACACACACACACACACACACACACACACACACACACACACACACACACACACACACACACACACACACACACACACACACACACACACACACACACACACACACACACACACACACACACACACACACACACACACACACACACACACACACACACACACACACACACACACACACACACACACACACACACACACACACACACACACACACACACACACACACACACACACACACACACACAATACCGTTGTGATTATTATTTAAACTGTTCCTTGTGGACTTTAGCAAATAGATGAAGAAAGGCATAATAATAAATGAGTGGCGTTGCAATCCCTTATCGTTCTGATGCGCAATGTGTCAGAGTGAACAAGTTGGTTGTTTGTCTCTGTTTGTCTGTCTTCCTGTTGATTTCACATCCCCCATCCCTTCCTTTAAACATACAAAATATTGTCTATCTCTCTTCCTCCCTGACTGGCCGCCCCTCTCCCTCTCGCTCTCCCTCACTTTCTTTATCCTCTACTATTTCCCTTATCACTGTCTCTCTACACCCGTCTTCCTCCATACTTTATTCCACCAATCCTTTTCACCCCGCCAGCCGCAATTCAGTACGGTCATGGGTATTTGCACATTCGACAAGAAGAGTGAAACTACTGTGCAAAGCAACCTGGTTTTGTCCGTCGGTAATACCTGTCATGTTTCAATGTAAATTTACAAAACAGTAAACAACTGCTCCAGATAAGCTATCAGCTGCAGTGGGCTCTTACGAGTTGCCCCGAAAGTTGCTCTTGGTCCACGGGGTTTCAGCAAGAACTGGCAATTGACTAGGTTATTTGCAACACTTCCGGCATGGTATTGGACTGGTGTTGTCAATGCACCTGGCCAAGGCAGAATCTAATTGACAGTTCTCTGGTTTCACGTACAGCAACTCACGTGTCTTTCTTGTCTAAACTCCAGTGTCTCCCGATTCCCTTAACCGCGCTTATTTGCAGTTTCAAACTTCAACATATGGCTTAAACGTACACTATTTACCTGGTTGACATTTCTTTTAATCCGAATAGCCTCATTCTTCATTCCCCTCTCTCTTGCAGGTGTTCAGCAATTAATTTGTCGATCATATTCCAACTGCTCACAAACTTACCGCTCAAATGCTGTTTATTTCGACTAGGCCTATAAAAACAATAAGAATGCCCATGACAAGTTGTCATAAAGTTACAGTACTCCCACACTGAAAACCCTTTACTGCCAAGCATTCATTGGGAAGATTAAACTAATATATTTTTCAACACTAACAATTATGAATTAACATACAATGTTGTAAGGTATTTCAATACATAACATAACCAATACACACCACAATTAATCACTCGATTTAAAACAAACACTTTGATAATATTATAATATTAATAATAATGACTTAGATAATTTGATTTCAATAATACACTAGATTAACATACACTATAACAGTAAAAAACATATAATATTTAAATTTTTTTTAATTAATCATACATTAAATCATATATTGGTCTACATATTTATATATTACCATCAAAAAATAAAATAGTTGATTATTTGATTAATGCTTCGATTGCTAGGTTATATATTTCATTTCCTGTTGGCAATGTAGATCACGTGAACCAAACTGGGTATATTGTCTCGTTTAGCATATCTCCAGTTGATTTACATCCATTTCCATATAAACATACATATTGTCTATTCCATGTCCCATTGATTTGCCCACTTCGCTATTCGATACCACCTCAACTTTGCATTAGTCAAAATTCACACATAATTCATAGCTTCATCGTGACGTTTTACACTAGTGCAGTCACAATGTACTGATTTTAGTCGCAATAACCACTAATGCAAGTACATGTAATCACTGTCGCGTTACTGGATTGTTCAACTTGCTAAGCGTTAAGTGAAATATTGATTCGTGAATTTATGATTGCTAGCTTCAGCAGTTACAAACTCCTTATTACATTAATATCTGTCTTCGTGCATGTTATGCTACATTCATAATGATACAATCTACTTAACATTCGTTAATACTGCATATCACTTGGGAAATCATTACATATATAATCGACCAATGCAGATTCAGGCTATGACATTGCGAAGTTGTGTGATTAAACGAAATAAATAGGCGCAACATGCACGTTTATCATCCTCATAAAATTAAACAAGGCATTATGTTTAAACGCAGATACATATACCCGCATTGATATACGATAATTCATAATTTAAGATAATAATAGATGCATTAAAACCTATTAGTTATTTGTTATTTTATTTAATAAATAAATACAATGCTCAGCTACGATTTATATCGATGCAAATCACAAGTGCATATATTCATTACATATCAAATATGTTCCAAAGTTATGTTTTGATTAACGAGAAATGGGTTATCTGCGTAATTATATTCATTGTAGAGTGACGCTAACATTTATGCATAATGATAATAATTTTAGTATTCCGTATGCGTGCTGGTTTTACTATACTGGTTAGCAATATAGAATGTCGACACTGTACCACGTGGCAATATATGTATATGTAATGTTCTACCAACAGTTGCATATTGCCGTTTTAAATACAACAACAACATTACACACATAGTCTACCTTAAAGCTCTGTAGCAGTCGTCGCTCTTTTTTGGCGTCTGATTTTATATCCCAATGTTTGATGATTCCCAAAGTGCAACATGTGCAGCTCATTCGAGAACAACTGTCAAAGCGTCAAATGTGTATCGTTTGCTGAATATCATACGATACACTGCACCCGACCCAACACGAATCATCCATAAACACGTAAAGTTGGTCTTGTACTGAAAACCAGAAGAACTGCATTTCGACTAGAACTGCACTTCGACGAATCCATGCTTTCGAACGAACGCTTAAGTCATTTGTTTGTAACAACTCTCAGGTGCAACGCGACAGATGTTACTAATCATACGTTGTCAATGTGTGCGTTCTTGCGCGGGACCAAGAACATACCATTGTCGGAGCCCGCACGTCAGGCTAAGAATGTCCACGGCAGTGAAGCTTTGCATTGTCTGTGTTAATTGACAATGAAACATGACAGGTATTACCGACGGACAAAACCAGGTTGCTTTGCACAGTAGTTTCACTCTTCTTGTCGAATGTGCAAATACCCATGACCGTACTGAATTGCGGCTGGCGGGGTGAAAAGGATTGGTGGAATAAAGTATGGAGGAAGACGGGTGTAGAGAGACAGTGATAAGGGAAATAGTAGAGGATAAAGAAAGTGAGGGAGAGCGAGAGGGAGAGGGGCGGCCAGTCAGGGAGGAAGAGAGATAGACAATATTTTGTATGTTTAAAGGAAGGGATGGGGGATGTGAAATCAACAGGAAGACAGACAAACAGAGACAAACAACCAACTTGTTCACTCTGACACATTGCGCATCAGAACGATAAGGGATTGCAACGCCACTCATTTATTATTATGCCTTTCTTCATCTATTTGCTAAAGTCCACAAGGAACAGTTTAAATAATAATCACAACGGTATTGTGTGTGTGTGTGTGTGTGTGTGTGTGTGTGTGTGTGTGTGTGTGTGTGTGTGTGTGTGTGTGTGTGTGTGTGTGTGTGTGTGTGTGTGTGTGTGTGTGTGTGTGTGTGTGTGTGTGTGTGTGTGTGTGTGTGTGTGTGTGTGTGTGTGTGTGTGTGTGTGTGTGTGTGTGTGTGTGTGTGTGTGTGTGTGTGTGTGTGTGTGTGTGTGTGTGTGTGTGTGTGTGTGTGTGTGTGTGTTGAAACATACCCCTTTCCACCAACATTGTGATGTGTAATTCATAATTGTTGTGGTTGAAAAATATATATATATAATCTTCCCAAGTGACATGCTTGGCAGTAAAGGGTTTTCAGTGGTGGGAGGTACTGTAAGCTTTATGAAACTTGTCACAGCCTGGGCCATTCTTATTGTTTATCTTATAGGCCTAGTCGGAATGATAAACAGGCATTGATGAAGTGCGAGTAGAGATTGTGGCTGAGCGAGTTGGAATATGATCGACAAATTAATTGCTGAACACCTGCAAGAGAGAGGGGAATGAAGAATGAGGCTGATAGTCCGGATATAGAAAAGAAAGGGAGATGTGCATGACCCAGGATAAATAGAGGTGCTACGTTGCTAAGCCATATGTTGAAGTTTCTGGAAAGAATCGTGGATGGCAGAATAAGCGCTGTAGTGTAAGGGGAATCGGCGAAGAACAGCTGGAGTTTAGACAAGGAAGAGGAACAACCGATGGGATGTTTGCCCTGAGGTAGCTAGTTGAGAATAAACTGGAAGGACAGGAGGATATGGCAATTAGATTCATAGACCTGTGGCCAGGTGCATGACACACACCCAAGTCCAAAACACACCCAAGTTATGGCAAATAACACCTAGGTGACACCTTGCCAGTTGGAGCGGTTGCATGACACACACCCAGCTGGGTTATGTCACAAGTTAGGCGGAACTTTCTGGGGCAACTCGAAGCAGCCCCAACTGCAGCTGGGTGACTCACAGCGCGTTGTATCAATGGCAGCAGTTGTTTACTGCTTGTGTAAATTCTACGACTGTCCGCATAATCGTGGACATAAGGGTGTTTACCTACATGTCAGTCTGTCAATGTTGAATGGTAATTACTAAATATTGACAAATTAAATTGCTATTATTATTAAATGATTTTTTTCTTTGCATTTATTATTACTGTATACGTGATTGTACATAGTTCATAGTGACAGTATGTATATCTTCATAAATATGGACATTATTGGCCTTTTACTAAGATGTGTAGATCTATGAAAGTGGCGTGCTTCTTATAACATGTTGAGTAATTAATTAAATTATTATTACATTATTTATTTATTTACATTTGTAACGTTCTGTTAATGTAGTTATACACATTGCATAATAATATGTGTTATTATCTTCATAATCATGGACATTGCGGCCTTTTGTTTTTATATTGGTCTGTATACGAATATTGATTAATTTATTAATATTACATAACTATTAAATCATACCTCTTACCACAATTGCAGTTTTTTTTACAAATTGTATATTTATATAAACATATATTCATGGACATTGTGCCATTTTACAAAAACCGTTTCTTGCTAATTATTACGTATTAACTAATTTATTTATTTATTACTACATGACTAGGTAATATATATTTATTCTCATAATAAATGTGGTTATGCACACTGCATAATATGTATAAATATCTTCATATTTATGAACTCTGCTGGTCTTAATTAGAATGTGTTGGTCTGTTAACTTGGTGCACTACTTAGGTAATAGTAACTAATTAACTGAATTAATTAGTATGAAGAAAAAATATTGCAAATTTATTACTCCATTCAATGCATTTCAAAACACTGCGAACAATATTTTAATAGTTATATAAATAACACAGTTATGCAATTTTAAATTCACTTTTATTCAAATATTTATCAACAGAAAAATAAATGAGCTCATTGCCAGTTTTTAGGTCCTCCACACTCCGCAACCTCGTCGATAGAGCGTTGACCTCTGCCATCACATCATTCCATCCCTTGTTCTGTCCCTGTTGGACAAGGTTGATTTTAATCGGCCTTGTAACAGTTCTTATATTTGGCCGTACGCCTGCATTAAGGCCATAATCTCAGCATGAGAAAGGTTGTCCTTATAATGTCGCTGTTGTCTCACTGCTTCCACCATGAGGACTGTCTGAGGTGAACTGAATTCTGGGAAGATTTGTTCTCAAAACGCGGCAATCCGCTTATTGGTTACTCGTGTCGGTATCCCCTAGTTGGGCGGCATCTGGGTGGCTGTTGTGCACGGTCACCCAGCTAGGTGACACCTAGAGAGATGGGGGTAATTTTACCGCTTAACTTGGGTGCGTGTCATGCAACCGGCCACTGGAGAAGGCCTATGCTACAATCTCAAGAGAAATGACAATGGGAACACTGATGTGGATGGGGGTCCCAGGGGGAGGTCAGATTGGTGCAGGGGACACGAAGAGCAGGGAGCTGTGTGGACCGGGGGTGTAAGGAGAGTCCAAAGTAAATGTTGGCCTGATACATGGGAGCGCCTTGACCCCATTGTTTTTATCGCTATGGTGGAACTGATAAGCAGAAAGATTTGAATAAGTCATATTCCACACACAAAAATGGTACGCAGGTGGTCTGACAGTGGTGGAAGATGGGAAACCATGCAAATCTCCAAGAACAGTTGATAAAGTGGAAAGATATTTTCAGCAGACATGGATTGAGAGTACGCTTGGTGAAGACGGAGGTAATGTGGGTGGGATTTAGAAGGAAAGAGCTGTAAATACACCTGGATGGGAAGAAGCTTAAGCAAAGAGACAATTTTGCCTACCTGGGTGGAGCGATATGTAGGGTTGACATTTCGCCAATCTCGAAAGGGAAAACCTTTGGGGTGTGGCTTGGACGTTGGCGTGGGTGTTCAGTTAAAAAAGGTAAAGGTAACTAACTTCTTATATAGAGCAGTATCCCTTCCTCAGAAAAATGTGTCAACTTATAAAGTATCACCCTGCAATCTGTGCTGTGCGGCTTCATTTGGTACATAGGGAGTCTTACCTCACTACCAAACAAGGTGAAAACATTGAAAACAATGGCATATCCACTTATTTGGCACAGTAAACCCAAGGCTTTGAAAAGGGAATCACTATTAAACACATTTGCTGACGAAGGTCTTAACATTGTAGATATTAGAACTAAAATATAATCTCTATTTGTGAAACTTCAGCAATTAATTAAAGAGCATAGAGCCAAGTAGACCTTCTTAGTAGTGTATTGGCTAGGTATACAGTTAAAGAGTATGCACTTCTGCTCCGCCTTTACCCACCTTAAATGTCATGGTACTGGTTCACGTGCGGGTAATCTAGTCGGGGAGACAAGCCGTCAATCGATGTCTTTTCGAAGACTTTCAATGTTATTAGTAAGATCATTTCTTTCAAATTAAGCTATTGCTTAGAACTGTATCAGCTTAGAGAACATGTTAAAGGCGCTTCTTTCGAGTTTCACTTGCTCCGCGCAACATAATCGGCACATCCCATGATCGTTCGACAGACAGTCACACGTGCGTGGACAGCCAGTCTCTGCCACGCCCCACGACCGTCGTCCGGTACAAAATTACGCAACGTGTACTGGAGCGCCAGCGACCGATGTCGCTTCGATCAGCACAGCAACTTGTCTCTTGTTTCGGCCGGCCGCATCTATTCACACTCATTCAACTGGATCGTGTTTACAAACACGCCGAACGCTGATATGAACATGTGGGGGTCGGTCACATTTGATTTGTGGGTGACCTAGTGGCGTGTTGACCCCCACCAATTTGGTGTCAATCGTAAATAATGTGTAATTATAATATTGTTGGTGTTGGTTGTACATAATTATGTATAATGCATGTAGGTGTTGATTTCCAATGCCTTTGAAGCCGGCATGTTTGCTGATACTATACTTATGTAACTGTTGTTTATAATAATGTGTATATATTAAAGTCATTCAGTTGGCCAATTTCAATCAAACTTGGTCTTGCATTATTGCTTTGCATAGGAGGGTGTATGTGACGGCAGTAGCATACAACAATCCTGTGAGGTGATAATTCAAGTGGCGACATCAGGTGGATTAGGCCAGTAGTAATCTCAGTAATACCCTAGCGGCGTCCGTAGTAATCAGCCCGAGTCTATAAATCCAGTTCAAACCAGTACTCGTCCCATTCGCTACTTTGAGTTCGACGAGAAGCAGCATCATCATTTATTGCAGAATTCAATTTAATTCATTCGTATTTGCAAATTTATAGTTGTTTGCTGTTGGGAATTTTTTTTATATCACACGTTAATCGTCTATACACAGTGTGTTTGTAGTGCCAGTGGCAACGACGGCCCTTCGGCGATTTCCTAACAGCAAACAACTATAAATTTGCAAATACGAATAAATTAAATTGAATTCTGCAATAAATGATGCGCTCGATCAACTCAAGTAGCGGAAATGGAAATACTGAACTGGATTTATAGTCTCGGGCTGATTACTACGGACGCCGCTAGGGTATTACTGAGATTACTACTGGCCTAATCCACCTGATGTCGCCACATGAATTATCAACTCACAGGATTGTTGTATGCTACTGCCGTCACATACACCCTCCTATGCAAAGCAATAATGCAAGACCAAGTTTGATTGAAATTGGCCAACTGAATGACTTTAATATATACACATTATTATAAACAACAGTTACATAAGTATAGTATCAGCAAACATACCGGCTTCAAAGGCATTGGAAATCAACACCTACATGCATTATACATAATTATGTACAACCAACACGAACAATATTATATCGTCAACATCAACCATTTATTTTCACATCGCCTTAATGAACAATGTCATAAATCATTGAAACAATACGTTTTGTTTTATTTGCTAATATTTTGCTGACGAATGTGTGGGTATACTTGTGTATTGTTTCAGGTCTGCCTAAAATGGGTGGAACGTCCACATCTGTGCTGTTGTTTGTCAGAGCTGACCCAGTTGTGAACACTCTAAACAAGTCTGCGGACGATCTCCAGAGCAACATGGAGATTGGAACGCTAAAAGTAGAACCGGTCAGTTTGCACAATATAATTTACTACACCCTGCTAACCACATGACGTTGTATGTATCTATCACAATTCAATCATTAACCTTTCAACGCAAGTCTCTTATTTGAACGTCCCCATTTTAAACAAGACTCGAAATAGTAGTCGACGATATAACGATGCGCACGCGGGCGTTTCGTTTATCTTAAATGTTGGTCATTTAAAATGTTGGTCGTGTAAACACCATTACAAACGGTTTCATATATTTACATTTGTTGTCTAACCGGTGTCGTCAAAATGGCACGTGAAAACTAGAACATAAGTTTTAGGTAATGTATCATTCTCTAACTCACTAGTGTATATCCTATATCGTACGATGGTAATATAATAAATTATTATGTTATGTTAACATTGCAAATTTAGCATAATTATTTTAACTAATTACATTACGCATTAGTAAATAATGTTTGTTATCGCTTGGATGTATATTTGTCTAAATCTATGGCCCTATTCATGTTGACTTAATATTATATATTACAATACTGCACATTACTAACACGGTAATGGAAGTAATTTAGTCGCACAAATATTACGGGATATTTCTTTTAGATGAACATTTAACTGCACACTTCTCTACTACCTCGAATGTAGGAGTTTATTTGTGAATAATATTCAGGTGGTGATGACTTGTTTTGGTGGGTTATAGATATCATCTACGAAGCTCCCTTTGTCCGATATCCAGAAGGAATTCAGCGGGAACATGAGTTGTATTGTGAAAGCCCGCGCAGGGGGTAAGTCTTTCAAATACTATCCAAGAAGAAAGACAATAATATATATATATATATATATATATATATATATATATATATATATATATATGTATATATATGTATATATATATATATATATATATATATATATATATATATATTATATATGTATATATATGTATATATATATATATATATATATATATATATATATATATATATATATATATATATAGATATATATATATATACATATATACATATATAATATATATATATATATATATATATATATATAGAATTATCTTGTGAAAAATATCAATTCACTATTCATCATATATAATGCTTCATGTTTTACTCATAATATATATATATATATATATATATATATATATATATACATATATATATATATATATACATATATATATATATATATAT
>JAODUO010001383.1:102500-107500 GCA_025642075.2 Ridgeia piscesae | reverse complement strand
GTCGTCGTCGTCGTCGTCGTCGTCGTCGTCGTCGTCGTCGTCGTCGTCGTCGTCGTCGTCGTCGTCGTCGTCGTCGTCGTCGACGTCGTCGTCGTCGTCGTCGTCGTCGTCGTCGTCGTCGTCGTCGTCGTCGTCGTCGTCGTCGTCGTCGTCGTCGTCGTCGTCGTCGTCGTCGTCGTCGTCTTTTGTCGTTGTCGTTGTCGTTGTCGTTGTCGTTGTCGTTGTCGTTGTCGTTGTCGTTGTCGTTGTCGTTGTCGTTGTCGTTGTCGTTGTCGTTGTCGTTGTCGTTGTCGTTGTTGTCGTTGCTGTTGTTGTTGTTGTTGTTGTTGTTGTTGTTGTTGAAATGAAAGCAGTAGCAATAAGACGTTTCACCGTCATGTAAAACTAAGATGAGGCTGCGTGTCTGCACCGAAACCCTATGGTTTGTGTCTGTCCAAAGATAATAGTTCTGTCAGATTGACAAGTGCGGGGTTGACATTGTGTCGACTGTAACCGCGACCACCAAGGTGGAATGACAACCGCACGGGTTTCAATAGTTCAAAAGGTTAGCTAAAAATAACAACGACTTTATTTTGTGTTACTATAAATATAATAATGTCCACACGACGTTTTGCACATGTCAGTATGTGCCTTTGACAATCGCGTATGCTGATTACCTCGAAGGCTACTTGATCTGTGGCATGCGTTCTGCCACTGTGTGCTGTTTGTATTGCATATACACATACTTTATTAAGATCGTAGCTGAATAGTGCCATTTTATAACCTTAGAAATTGAAACGGCTCTTTTTTTGTCCGTAAAGCAGCTGCATGTTTGATATACACTCTAAACACTATTATTTTACACAATAGTTACACTTCGCTATGCGTTGTTTAACATGTGTTGCCATGTGAGACATATCACTGGTGAAATTAAGTATTTTGTTATGACGGTTATTTTAAAGGGTTCTCAACAAATCAACTAATGCACGATTCCAGATCCGTACCACCATCGCCAGTTGCGGTCGACGATGACAGAGAAGGAAGAAAGCAACTACTTGAACTGGAAGACACTTCACATCCACGCCCTTGGCAACGCGGCCCGAGACTCGTCTCTCGGCTACCTCGAGTCCTACTTGAACGACTCCACCATCAACATCGCTCTACGCTCTAGTGCCGTCGACGCCATCGCCAAATACAAACACAAATACGTAAGAAACAAAATGACAGACATATATTTATAGGACTGATCAAGCACTCATGTTTGATGTTATCAACGACACGAACATTCATATTAAGTTTGTCTGTTGTAAGCTATTATTGTTTGTATCACATGCGTATATTATAATAGTGCACCAACATTCTTTTCTGACAGTAAATTTAGCGAGTATAAGCTGTTAATGTTTGCATCTAAAGCGGATATACTAATAACACGTGAACGTTCTCCTTGTATATGTATACAAAGTAGCCTACTATAAAAACTATTCACCAAGAAAATACGGAAAGCCTTCGTCACGAAATATTACACGTTTGGGCCAGGGCCAGTGCACCATTTCTACCGTGTCGCCATCTGGCGGAAATCGAATTGTTATATTTGGTTCCAGCTACAGTTACTTAATTACCCGTCCTCTCGAGGGGCAGACCGAAAAAAAGTCATTTAGTATAATATACTATCATTTATAACCATCAGATCGCGGACGTGTTACTGTCTGTGGCGTTGACGGACCAGGAGGAGAATGTCCGTCTGGCGGCGGTCAACGGCTACAAGAGACATCCCCACGGGGGAGACATCCGCACTCTACTCGACCCCGTCTACGCCAGGTCAGTAACATCCACACTTTACTCGACCCCGTTTATGCCAGTTCAGAAACATACACACTTTATTCGACCCCGTCTACGCCAGGTCAGTAACATCCAGACTTTACTCGACCCCGTCTACGCCAGGTCAGTAACATCCAGACTTTACACGACCACGTCTACGGAAGGTCAGTAACATCCACACTTTACTCGACCACGTCTACGCCAGGTCAGTAACATCTACACTTTACTCGACCACGTCTACGCCAGGTCAGTAACATCTACACTTTACTCGACCCCGTCTACGCCAGGTCAGTAACATCCACACTTTACTCGACCCCGTCTACGCCAGGTCAGTAACATCCACACTTTACTCGACCACGTCTACGGCAGGTCAGTAACATCCACACTTTACTCGACCACGTCTACGCCAGGTCAGTAACATCTACACTTTACTCGACCACGTCTACGCCAGGTCAGTAACATCCACACTTTACTCGACCACGTCTACGCCAGGTCAGTAACATCTACACTTTACTCGACCACGTCTACGCCAGGTCAGTAACATCTACACTTTACTCGACCCCGTCTACGCCAGGTCAGTAACATCTACACTTTACTCGACCACGTCTACGCCAGGTCAGTAACATCCACACTTTACTCGACCCCGTCTACGCCAGGTCAGTAACATCTACACTTTACTCGACCACGTCTACGCCAGGTCAGTAACATCTACACTTTACTCGACCCCGTCTACGCCAGGTCAGTAACATCTACACTTTACTCGACCACGTCTACGCCAGGTCAGTAACATCCACACTTTACTCGACCCCGTCTACGCCAGGTCAGTAACATTCGCACTTTACTCGACCCCGTCTACGCCAGGTCAGTAACATCCACACTTTACTCGACCACGTCTACGCCAGGTCAGTAACATCCACACTTTACTTCGACCCGTCTACGCCAGGTCAGTAACATCCAGACTTTACTCGACCACGTCTACGCCAGGTCAGTAACATCCAGACTTTACTCGACCCGTCTACGCCAGGTCAGTAACATCCAGCACTTTACTCGACCACGTCTACGCCAGGTCAGTAACATCCAGACTTTACTCGACCACGTCTACGCCAGGTCAGTAACATCCAGACTTTACTCGACCCCGTCTACGCCAGGTCAGTAACATCCATACTTTACTCGACCACGTCTACGCCAGGTCAGTAACATCCACACTTTACTCGACCACGTCTACGCCAGGTCAGTAACATCCGCACTTTACTCGACCACGTCTACGCCAGGTCAGTAACATCCGCACTTTACTCGACCCCGTCTACGCCAGGTCAGTAACATCCACACTTTACTCGACCCGTCTACGCCAGGTCAGTAACATCCGCACTTTACTCGACCACGTCTACGCCAGGTCAGTAACATCCAGACTTTACTCGACCACGTCTACGCCAGGTCAGTAACATTCGCACTTTACTTGACCCTGTCTACGCCAGGTCAGTAACATCCAGACTTTACTCGACCACGTCTACGTCAGGTCAGTAACATCCAGACTTTACTCGACCCCGTCTACGCCAGGTCAGTAACATCCAGACTTTACTCGACCACGTCTACGCCAGGTCAGTAACATCCACACTTTACTCGACCACGTCTACGCCAGGTCAGTAACATCCATACTTTACTCGACCCCATCTACGCCAGGTCAGTAACATCTACACTTTACTCGACCACGTCTACGCCAGGTCAGTAACATCCACACTTTACTCGACCACGTCTACGCCAGGTCAGTAACATCCATACTTTACTCGACCCCATCTACGCCAGGTCAGTAACATCCACACTTTACTCGACCACGTCTACGCCAGGTCAGTAACATCCAGACTTTACTCGACCCCGTCTACGCCAGGTCAGTAACATTCGCACTTTACTTGACCCCGTCTACGCCAGGTCAGTAACATTCGCACTTTACTTGACCCCGTCTACGTCAGGTCAGTAACATCCAGACTTTACTTGACCCTGTCTACGCCAGGTCAGTCACATTCGCACTTTACTTGACCCCGTCTACGTCAGGTCAGTAACATCCCGACTTTAATCGATCACGTCTTCGCCAGGTCAGTAACATTCGCACTTTACTTGACCCCGTCTACGCCAGGTCAGTAACATCCACACTTTACTCGACCACGTCTACGCCAGGTCAGTAACATCCAGACTTTACTCGATCACGTCTTCGCCAGGTCAGTAACATCCAGACTTTACTCGCCCCGTCTACGCCAGGTCAGTAACATCCAGACTTTACTCGACCACGTCTACGCCAGGTCAGTAACATCCAGACTTTACTTAACCCTATCTACGCCAGGTCAGTAACATTCGCACTTTACTTGACCCCGTCTACGCCAGGTCAGTAACATCCAGACTTTACTCGCCCCGTCTACGCCAGGTCAGTAACATCCAGACTTTACTTAACCCTATCTACGCCAGGTCAGTAACATTCGCACTTTACTTGACCCCGTCTACGCCAGGTCAGTAACATCCAGACTTTACTTAACCCTATCTACGCCAGGTCAGTAACATTCGCACTTTACTCGACCACGTCTACGCCAGGTCAGTAACATCCAGACTTTACTCGATCACGTCTTCGCCAGGTCAGTAACATCCAGACTTTACTCGCCCCGTCTACGCCAGGTCAGTAACATCCAGACTTTACTCGACCCCGTCTACGCCAGGTCAGTAACATCCAGACTTTACTCGATCACGTCTTCGCCAGGTCAGTAACATTCACACTTTACTCGACCCTGTCTATGTCAGGTCAGTAACATCCACACTTTACTCGACCCTGTCTATGTCAGGTCAGTAACATATGTACTTTATTCGACCCCGTCTACGCCAGGTCAGTAACATTCGCATTTTAATCGACATCTACGGGCAACAAAATTTAACATTATCGCTGTTGTTTTGAAACTATTAGCTGTGGCCTACTAAAACGAACAATATGACTTACAATTCCATGAATAGTCCAACAAAATACATTGTCCTAAATATTCATATATAAAACAAACGTTTTCGAAATAAATAGCTTTTTAGTTTGGATTTTGTTGTGTCATCCTAATCCATGCGATCACAATATATCATGTCTGCAAATACCACTGCTATCGACTTAAGAAATAACAATGTTACGCAGCATGTGATATCACGCACGCACGTACGCACGTATGCACGCACGCACG
>JAODUO010001383.1:80000-100000 GCA_025642075.2 Ridgeia piscesae | reverse complement strand
TGTGTGTTATGTGTGTTTGTGTGTGTGTGTGTGTGTGTGTGTGTTGTGTGTTTGTGTGTTGTGTGTTTGTGTGTGTTTATGTGTGTATGTATGTATGTATGTATGTATGTTGTATGTATGTATGTATGTATGTATGTATGTATGTGTGTGTATGTATGTATGTATGTGATGTATGTGTGTGTGTTGTGTGTTGTGTGTGTTTGTGTGTGCGTGTGTGTGTGGTGTGTGTGTGTGTGAGTATGTATGTTGATACGTGTATGTATGTATGTATGTATGTATGTATGTATGTATGTATGTATGTATGTATGTATGTGTGTTGTTGTATGTATGTATGTATGTATGTATGTATGTATGTATGTGATGTATTATGTATGTATGTATGTATGTTATGTATGTATGTATGTATGTATGATATGATGCATGATGCATGATGCTATGTATGCATGTATGCATGTATGCATGTATGCATGTATGCATGTATGCATGTAGGCATGTATGCATGTATGCATGTAAGCATGTATGATTGTATGCTTGTATGCATGTAGGCATGTATGCATGTATGTCTGTATGCTTTTATGCATGTATGCTTGTATACATGCATGCTTGTATGCATGTATGCATGTATGAATGTATGAATGTATGCTTGTATGCATGTATGCATGTATGCTTGTATGCATGTATGCATATATGCATAGATGCATGCATGTATGTATGCTTGTATGCAAGTATGCTTGTATGCATGGATGCATGTATGTATGTATGCATGTATGCTTTATGCATGTATGCATGTATGCATGTATTTATGCTTGTATGCTTGTATGCATGTATGCATGTATGCATGTATGCATGTATGCATGTATGCATATGCATGTATGCATGTATGCATGTATGCATGTATGCATGTATGCATGTATGCATGTATGCATGTATGCTTGTATGCATGTATGCATGTATGCATGTATGCATGTATGCATGTATGCATGTATGCATGTATGCATGTATGCATGTATGCATGTATGCATGTATGCATGTATGCATGTATGCATGTATGCATGTATGCATGTATGCATGTATGCATGTATGTGATGCATGTATGCTGTATGTATGCATGTATGCATGTATGCATGTATGCATGTATGCATGTATGCATGTATGCATGTATGCATGTGATGCTATGTGTATGCATGTGTATGCATGTATGCATGTATGCATGTATGCATGTATGCATGTATGCATGTATGCATGTATGCATGTATGCATGTATGCTTGTATGCATGTATGCATGGTTGCATGTATACATGTAGTTGCAACTACTAGTAGACATTGACAGACACCTTGGATTAAGTCACACTGTGCTGAACCTATATATTAGTTTTATTATAATAAAATGCCATCCTATTCCTGCTGCGCAAATTGCAGTGATGACGAATAACAGTTCAGTAGTTAGCATGATTGTGCTTTCTGCACATAACAAAACGTGCTAGGACTTGTCATACCCATAACAAAGCGTGCTAGGACTTGTCATAGAGTCTTACTCATTATATTTCCTGACAAGACTTTCGGCGGCTGTTGCTGGTGTCATCGATGCAAAACACAAAATCGAAGAGGCAAATTTCTTCACAAAAGGTACGTATGTTTTCCACGAGATATTGCTGAATATTATTCAATGTAGTTAGATTTTGAGCAAACAATTTCGTGTTAACAATATGTTTTTAACTAGAAGCAATAACTTCTAAACCAGTTGTATATATTAGTATTGACGTCACACAAACCAGATTATCACGATGTGGACGTAGCGTATTTAAACGGAATACGACGGAATACTAATTGCGTAAAAATATAATGATAACAAAACTAAGCTGCAAGTACACAGTTGGTTTCCACAGAAAACCGACCCTACTGGTTCGACATCAAGACAGTACTGAAGGACATCTGGTCGCGCGTGAAAGGAATCAAGAAGTCGTTAACGGACACAGTAACTTGGCTCAAGAGTGATCCTTCTGCTAACGATATCGCAGAAAGGTTCACAGGAGTTAGCCTCGTAAGTTACATGATTTAATGCCACCGGTATGGTCATCCTTTGTCAATAAATAATCATTCCGTTGATTGTCGCTATTGTACTAATATGCCTGCTGGTTGTGGTACATTTGTTTGTACTGAAATATTCAAATGTATAAGACTCCATTCTATTCCATGCATGTAAATGTTGTGCTTAAAGTGGGTTTCATACGAGATCCATATCCGGTTACACGCGTTCCTGGCTCAACTGTTGGTAGCAGGCCTGACTTGGTGTAATGAGTAATTAGCGGTGGCGCCATCCAGCGGACGGAGTTAATCATCATCTACAAAATCAACATGATCATCATCATTTTGCAGCCATAGTGTCCCGTGGTAGGCCAAAGGCCTCAGCATGCTGCTTCCACATCTGCCTATCTTGCGCTATCTTCTGCCTGGTGGTACCCTTCTAGTAGTCGTCTAGTTTGTCTCTCCACCGTCTCGCCGGTCTTCCGCTAAGTCTTTTCCTTTCGTAGGATTTCCAGTTGTCGTTACTCCATCGGTCATCTCGTATCCTGCTGACGTGCCCTGCGCAGGTCCACTTCCGTCTTCGGACTTGTTCAATCGCGTCATTGAACTTTGTTTTTTCTAATACCCAGATGATTGTTTTTCTGTCCCGGTATGTGATGTTTAACATATTCTTTTCCATCACTGTATGGGTGGCTGCTAGCTTGTTCTTTGCTTGGTTGGTGATTGTCCATGTTTCCGCACCGAATGCCATTGCTAGAAGTTCGCTTGAGTTGTAGATTTGTCTGTTCCAATCTGTTCCAATGCTTCCCTTGAAAATATCGCGGTGCTTGGCGATTTTTCTTTGAATCTCCTTGTCTTGGTTTTGTCTCTGGCGCTGCATCTCGGTCTGAGTGGAGTTGATGGGCGTGTCGTTTACCAACTTCACATTTGTAGTCGACTTGTTCATCTGCAGACCCTGCTTTTCACTTTAATCAGCTAATTCCTGTAGCACTTGTTGAAGATCATGTGGGGTATTAGTGCATAGAGTATATCGTCGGCGAAGCGAAGATGACTAAAATATTCGCCGTATATCTTCAAGCCTCTGGTTTCCCAAATCAGTTGTCAGAATATGCTCTCAAGTGTTGTGTAAATAGCTTGGGCCATATGATATCTCCCTGTCGTACTCCTCTCGTGATGTTTATATTGTTGCTTTCTTTGTGTAGATGGACTGTTATCAAGTTGTTGGTGTAGATATTCT
Organism: Ridgeia piscesae; assembly: GCA_025642075.2. Classification (NCBI taxonomy): domain Eukaryota; kingdom Metazoa; phylum Annelida; class Polychaeta; order Sabellida; family Siboglinidae; genus Ridgeia; species Ridgeia piscesae. The sequence goes on along the minus strand of JAODUO010001383.1, from coordinate 96,738 downwards.
TAAGAAGTTCATTTTCTATCCTCTCTTCTTGACGTACTGCTTCAGATTACACTGAGTCGAAGGATTTCTCGTAGTCTACAAATACGATGGAGGCTGGGATATTATATTTTCGGCATTTCCCCTTCAGTTGGGTTACGACGTGGATGTGGTATGTTGTTGAGTGTCTGCTTCTGAATACAACTTGCTCTCGTGGCTGGTTTTCATTGAGTGTCTTCTCTAGCATTTTATTCAGTATTTTCATTAGTTCTGTATATACGTTTGAAAGTAGATATAACGGTTTGTAAGTATTGATGTCTTTCTTTTTTATCTTCTTGAAGATTACCGCTATCTTAGCTTTCTTTAAAACTGTGCGTATTCATCTTTCTGATAATAATTTACTATAAAGCTTAGCAAGTGACTTCGATATGCTATCATCTCCGGCTGTCAAAGTTTCGATGTTTATATGGTAGATGCCTGTGGCTGTCCCATTCTTCATATATCGTAGTGCTGCTTCCACCTCCTATGATGTGGTGTGGATTATAGTACTCTGTTCACTGTGTATAGCTCGGTATATAATGTATCTATTCATTCTATGACCTTATCTTGATCATGGATTTATCTGCCCAGCTTGTCCAGGAGAGATATAAGTCTGTCCTGGCCTAGTTTCTGCGATCTCTTGATTATATTTCCTGATGTCCTATCTTCTTTAATTGTTGATGGTCTTACATATTTCCGCGTACTGTATTGTTTGTTAAATCACCGTTTTCCACCATTTCCTGTCGTTTCGTCATTAGGGCTCGTGTGACGATATCCTCGATTTAATTGGCTTGTTGATTGCCTTAGCTACGCTTAATGCGCTTTGCTGGATCATGTCTGTGATGCTTTCACTAATGGTGTCGATGTAGTTTAGTTCTTGTAGTTTCTCGAATCGGTTTGTCAATTCGAGTTGGAATTCGATTTTTTATCCAATTTCTATGGTATCTACTCTGTGTGGCCTCTTGGCCATCAATGTTTTCCTTTCCTCCTGTACGTCCAGTTTGCTGTTGCTCCTAACCATCCTATGGTCACTTTCAATCTTGACTTGGTTGATGACTGTTGCGTCTGTGACGATGTCTGGCCTGTTTGTTTGGATGTAGTCAATTTCGGTCTTCGCTACACCGTTTAGGCTTCCCCACGTCCATATCCTCCCTGCTTTCTTCTGAAACATGTTATTCATGCCTTTGTACTTTATTAATGTTGCCCATTCTACTAAGGTGTCGTCTATTTCGTTTCTCAATTTGAGCCATAATTGGCATGTTGCTTTTCCACAGGGTTTACGCTTTTCACTGTTCGCGCATTGAAGTCTCCCGTCACTATCGTGTAATGGTTTGGTTTCTTTAAAGTATCATCGACTTCGTTGTAGAAGCGCTATTTATGCTTTCTTCTGAATATGATGTTGTTGGTGCATATACCTGCACTATCTTTAGTTTGTAGCGCTTAGTTATACACATAACAGGTTTTGCTACTCTGGGAGGGATGCTGTTTACCCTCACTATGGGGTATTTCCATTCCCTGTTTATGAGAAAGCGTATTCCTGCTTGTTTGCCTTATAATGGTATCGCAGGTGGCGGCTTTGTAAGGTAAGGTAGTGAAACATTCCTCTCGTTTTCTCACTTCTCCTATCCCGATTACATCCCATGTCAATCTGGTTTCCCCAAATTTTCTTCAAGTTCTTTTATGTGTTCCTCTTTAAGTAGAATCATAGGATGTCGTATTGAAATTTAGACAACGTGGTTCACTTTACGTTGTTGCAGTTCACTCTATGTATAGATGATTATCTGGGTGTTTAATGTGATAAATGTATGCACGAAAAAATGTTGTTTATTAATTGCGGCGTGGTTGAATCTTTCACAGATAAGTCGATATGGTTTTCGCTTGAACAAGCCTGCCTGCGTAAACATGTATAGTTCATCAAATCGGTTTGTTTACGTTGTCTATCCGCAGACAAAGATGAAGACCTCGGCACTGGAGGAGATCAAGAAGGTGTTGGAAGAGGAACTGGAGGAACCGCTTCGGCTCCTCAAGCAACTGTTAGAACCTTTCCAACAGGCGTACGACTTCTTTATACAAACTGTGAAAAACATCAAAGAGGCTTGGCGCGTCATCAGGAACGGGTGCGAATCGGATGTCCATTACGTCGTTATATTTCACATTACATGACACGACATGATACAATACAATAATGTAATGTGACCACTACAAGACCGGCAACATCTCCACCATGAACTACACCAACGATAACCAAAAACATTCAAATGCAAAGAAACTATAAATACTAGCAACATTAGGTGCTACAAAGCTAGATACCTTATATAGACATAATAAAAGATATATTGTCGCATATATTTAAACATATAATAGTAATACATAACACATGTTGGTGAACGTATAACGTGTGACGTCATCTCCACAACGCAGATATCAGACAGCTCGTACGCTGCTAGAAGAAATCTTCGGACCTAAGATGCACGAAGACTGGCCACGGAAACTACTTGAATCGTCGTCATGTGGCGATGGTTTCTGGGAAAGTGATGGCAAGGGCCACTACGCCAATAAAGGCATAATGCTCGAAGTCTCTGTTGGACAGCCGGTATGTGTTGAACGCAAATATAATGAGAGTGCGCACACTTTTGTTTGAATGCGCACGCATGCTGGTGTGTGTGTGTGTGTGTGTGTGTGTGTGTGTGTGTGTGTGTGTGTGTGTGGGTGTTGTGTGTGTGTGGGTGTGTGGGTGTGTGGGTGTGTGTGTGTGTGTGTGTGTGTGTGTGTGTGTGTGTGTGTGGTGTGTGTGTGTGTGTGTGTGTGTGTGTAGTGTGTGTGTGTGTGTGTGTGTGTGTGTGTGGGTGGTGTGTGGTGTGTGTGTGTGTGTGTGTGTGTGTGTGTTGTGTGTGGTGTGTGTGTGTGTGTGTGTGTGTGTGTGTGTGTGTGTGTGTGTGTGTGTGTGTGTGTGACGAGTATAAATCAACAATCATTGATAATTAACTATTGTATATATCACCAGGTACAATAAGTACTAATTGTGAAATTATCTTCACCATCTTCTATTAAACATTGTATATTATTATCTTATTATCGTGTTGTGGCTTTGCTCTTTTACAATTACGTGTGTTGTTTGTGCGTCTGTCGCAGATTGTTGCTCCTTACGGCGGTAAGCTAGAGAAGACCGGACCACGTGAAGTCACCATTACGGTCAATGAAATGAAGAGCGTTAAGGCCACTATCAGCAACGTTGATTTGAACGTCGACGAAACGGAGGCAAGTCTACGTGACTCAGATATGTTGATTTGTCTGTCGCTGACATCACGTAAACTCAACCCAATCATTTTAGCCTTAGGGAAAATGATCTTCTTGCAAAAACAAACTTGGCCTCTATCCTGAAAAGTGACATTGTTTCAGCGTGTTGCGCACATGACGCAAGAACATGCTAACGTGCTGCACCCTATTTGTTGAGCAAGCTGAAATTATGTCGCAGCCGTCAATAAATATGCAAGCAGAGTTAAATCTTAAGTACCACTTCCGCCATCTCGCTTCTGCAAAACAGCAGTCTCCTTCGCTAAACCTTTGAAAAATTGCGTAGCGCGGTCACGTCGTTGAGGCAAAATATATGGCATAATCCTACCATGGGCCATAAACTTGTGAAATCTTGATACCTCCATGTTCTCCATACCCAGACATTAAAACAAAATGTATATCTACAAACCATTCTCGTTGGTCCATTAGAACACGTAGAACATTCCAATACGTGCAACACTTACGTTCATGTGGGTCCACAGATAAACAATGTTTCATGATATAGACGTTCCGTAACTAAAATATAACGTTCCGTAACTACAATTTAACTCTGTGTTGGAAGCAATGATAGTTCACACATTAAGCAGATTCTTTTCAAAGTAATACAGTTACAATAATATATTATTTAATAATAATAATAACTTCTTATGCGCCAATATCCTCGAAAATCAAGCTCAGTGGCGCGACAAAACCAAGGGGTTAAGCAATTGCGTAAACGTAGAACAGTGCGTGAGTCGTTGATGGATGGACGAAGGTTCTAGGAAGCTAAGGAGGATAGGCAGCATTAAAGAGATATGTTTTTAGACGTCGGCGGAAGGAAACTATATTACCTTCCGACTTGACACTGACAGGAAGCGAATTCCACAGAGTTGGTGCAGCAACCGAGAAAGCTCGGGTCCCAGCTTTCGTCTTAACCCGAGGAATGTAAAGTGGGTTACTACTGGTTGAGCGTAGCTCTCTGGAATTCCTTGCTGGAGTTAGCATTGAGTTTAGATATGTTGGTTGTTTAGATGCGAGTGCTTGATAGGATATTGTGCAAATCTTGAAAATAATGCGATAATGCACAGGGAGCCAGTGCAATGATTTTAGAAGCGGCTTAGAACTTGAGGACGATGTGCTATCAGTTGATACCAGTACAAGTATGTCAATTGTTGATTTATACTCATACTTAGTATCCTGTAGAAACCTGCTTAATGATCGCAGTTAGCTTGATGTCATTGTGAAAGTAATGAATGAAATGATTGCTTTTGAACAAATATCATGACATAAATGCGATTGCCGTTAGTTTATGTGACATTTGTATTGTGGGTCAATTACCACTTATCGCTTAGCCTTCACCCAGGTGGCTGCTGGAGAGATTCTGGGGCAGGGAATCACACCAACCTGGTGTAGAGACCCTCACGTACACGTAGCTCTGGTGAAGATAGACAAAGGCACTGTCGTCGACCCAACTAGCTACCTCCGCAAGAGGAAGATGCCGCCCCCGCGTTGGGTGCAGGAGTGCGACCTCTACACACTTCGCTGGCTGGTTGGTCATTTTCTCTAGGAGTTTTCTTTTGAAATGTCCACATCACGCGGTTGTCGTGCAGTAATGCGTAATAATAATAGTACTCATAATAATTTGTGTGAACCGACTAATATTTGACGACGGTGTGTAAGATTAATAATAACGACATTTACAACTGTACGATTATTGGCATTCACTTGTTACAAAATGGGATATGCCAATGCTAATCCGATGCGAACTATACTATTTGCGCCACTACACATAATTAATTAATTACACATATTAAGTAAGTAGGCTTCTGTTTACCATAGGTATTAATTATTAATTGTATATCAAATTTACAAATGCATGATAATGGTATATTCACATATATTACCTGTTTGATCATTAAAATATCACAAATATTATCACAACATTATGGTACAAAATACTTCTTCAATAGAAAGTCCGTAATGAATTGGAATATCCGCTAACGAATGGATTATGATTCTGACAAATACCGTCCACGTGTCGTATCATTAGAAAAAAGAAAGAAAGAAAAGATGTATGGTCAGTGTGCGCTGTTGCAATCACAATACAAACCAAAACAATGGCCTTTTTTCGTAAGAACACCTTTCAAAACAAAACAGTTATATAAACTAAGCTATCATAGTCATACTTGCGAAGTTCATGCTTTAATTAATTAGTTTAGTAAGTTATAATATCTAAGTAATGTTGCATATAAAGTCATAGAATGCACACCGGTGTTATTCGAAGATATTGACACTATTGTGATGCAACAATTTAGGACGAAACTGTCAGTCAAGGAAAGATTCTTGGAGAACCGGATCAAAGTGATACGACTCCACCGATCGACGGGACAACAGAATATTTGAATGTTGATGTCATGGAGGATACTGACCGGAAGAAACGAGGAACGAGCGAGTTGATCGATAAGATAAATGGTAATTTAAAAATATAAAAATAAACCACATACTGTTTGTATAATACTATAATGATACCAGTAACAGAGTTATATTAAGCGTATGTGACGTGATACAATCGCCGACAATGTGTTTGTATATATATATGTGTGTGTGTGTGTGTGTGTGTGTGTGTGTGTGTGTGTGTGTGTGTGTGTGTGTGTGTGTGTGTGGTGTGTGTGTGTGTGTGTGTGTGTGTGTGTGTGTGTTGTGTGTGTGTGTGTGTGTGTGTGTGTGTGTGTGTGTGTGTGTGTGTGTGTGTGGTGTGTGTGTGCGTGTGTGTGTGTGTGTGTAGGTGTAGGTGTGTTTTAGTAGGTGTGTTGTTGTTGTGCTAGCGACTATGCTATACATCATTCTTCGTAGAATGTACAAAGACCATACATTTGTGTTTTACAGGAAACTATTTTAGTACTGGAAAATTGGTTAAAAAACCTGTAATATATTGTTTAAAAAGGTTAACTATATTATTTTCGTGAAAATACATAACATTATATCAAAATGTTTTTTAATAAAACATAACGACAAACCCAGTAACATCATGGTGGCGCCGGATTACAAATTAAACTATAATATATGAATGTTTAGTGCATAGAAAAAGTTGTGTTTAATGCAATTACCAGCGCCGCATATTTAATTTATATGTCAATAGCTTTGCTTATATTTTACAGATTTTGCCAAGAGTTTAGGACTGCCAGATCTGACGAAGTTGAAAGATGTTTTCAATTTCAACATGAACTCCATCACTTTAAATAAAATACTGGGCTATCTCGATTACGTCGGTCTGTCTACAATGAAAACTAAAATCATTAACATTCTAAAGGAAATCGAGGTTAGTAATTTATCTTAATTATGCACATTAAACGATTGAACATGAAATGCTATTATGACAGTAATATGTTAATTATCGTATTTTTCGTAGCACATTATATCAATCCTACAAGACACATGATTTTAATATTTGACGTTTGTCTGCTATTTGTCACTCACAATTTATTATATACCGCAGCACATGTAATATTCAAATTATCATTATAATATTTGATGAAATAGTATCACACCAGGAGTTGCTTAAGATATTTGTAAAGTACTAATTACACACTAGATTCGAAGTGTCTCATGTGTAACACGTGTATACGTTCGCTTTAGAAGCGGACGAATCACCAAAGCTGCATCAATCCGGAAACGATGGATGTTGCTGGGCTGAAGCAAGCTCTCGTCACGCGTGGCCAGGCAACCAGCGGGGCGCGTCAGACACTCATCAACCGCTACCTCTCCTCCGACCCACGTACGTACAGCGACGAATTTTGTTGCATTGTGTGAGTACTAACATGTACTAAAGTAGGCGTATATGACGGGATGCAACGACGGACGACGGAGACGGACGGATAACTATATAACAGATAACGAGACTAATAAGAAATACGACAAGACGGAAGTACAGACGCGGACGCGACGGACGCGGACGGACGGACGACGGACGGACGGACGGACGGACGGACGGACGGACGGACGGACGGACGGACGGACGGACGGACGGACGGACGGACGGACGGACGGACGGACGGACGGACGGACGGACGGACGGACGGACGGACGGACGGACGGACGGACGGACGGACGGACGGACGGGCGGGCGTGCAGGCGGGCACGGCGGGCGGGCGGGCGGGCGGGCGGGCGGGCGGGCGGGCGGGCGGGCTTGCATGCAGGCAGGTAAACAATTCAACAAATATATGCATACATACATGTGCGCGTATACAGAGGCAATACCGTTTCATAAAATTGATTACTAAGATTTCAATCTGCAGAATGTTTCGACATCGGCAGCAGAGTTGGACCGAACGTCTACTGTCGCTTCGACAAATCGTGCACCAGCGTGAGTTGTTGCGTCGACTTGAAGCTCTTCATCTACCGTCACACACTCACGGCCTTCGTCCGCTACGACCCGTGTGACCTTGAACTAACCATCGGGGTCAACACGTGGACAGGCAGCTTCAAAGTCTTCGAACATGACTTCAGTGAGTTTGCTACCGGCGTCGCGTGCGACACTTCTTACTTATAAACCAAGTCATTTATGCGTGTGCGACATAAGTATTGTTTCGGTCATATCATTATGTGTCCTTAACCACCAGGCCCAAGGCCAACCAACCGCAAGATTATATACCAAAGAATTATGGAAATCCAAATCTGCAACATTAGGAACAGTAATGTTCACTTTTTTTTATGAAGCACGGACAAACGTACGGATATTTACAATGAAATTCTCCAAACCATCTTTCTGAAATGCCGTGATAGAACATTTAAACAAATTCGATATGTGAAACTTTATACGAACACAATTTAAAACAGTACATGTTCTCAACACAACATGTCACAGTACCACACTGAGACGTGAATTAAGGTGACTTGGTATGATCGCCCAAACATACCGAAATACATCCACTACCGATCTGCTGGAGTTCTACCAGCCAAGCAGAACACCAGTGTGTACTTGTTGTACTCGGGGCCCATCTACCCCCAGTAGGTGATCGAGCGTTCTGCATCGCTGCCCCTCACCTATGGAATGATCTCCCAAGCAATATGCGAAAATGTGACCCAATACACCAGGTTGAAAGCCTCCTTAAAACTCACTTATTCAAAAGAGCTTTTTAATCATGAACCTTGACGGACATTTACTGTTGTCGCTCGATTGGACTTTTTATGTTTTCAAGATTTGCTTATTTATTTATTATTTTCACTTGTTTTTGATACTCCTACATTCATAATATGTTCTTGTTATAAGTATATTTAATTCTTAAAGAACATTTTATTGTATATTTGATGCGATGTTTTTATGATCTTAAACTTTTAGTTTCTTGTTATGTTTTTGTTTTTGTAACAACGCATTCGAACAGGGTAACTTTTAATGACGACGCAGTCGAAATATTGTAATGATTAGTGTTATTAGTTATGTGATCAGGTGTTCATAGTTGATATACTGGTCATTGTATGATACACCTTAATTTATATTACCGTATTGCATAATGTTTACTTTTATCCCGGTACAGGTACTAGCAACATTTTGAACACATTATTATGTACCGTTATATTTCTGTCTACAAAAATGATTCTTTGCATACCTACATTTATACACACATTTGGATTCATACTAACATATTCATACATACATCCATACACACTTACACACAAACACGTACATATGCACACACACACACACACACACACACACACACACACACACACACACACACACACACACACACACACACACACACACACACACACACACACACACACACACACACACACACACACACACACACACACACACACACACACACACACACACACACACACATACATACATACATACATGCATACACTAACGCATAAATATATACATACGTACATACATCCATACATACGTGCATACTTACATTCATACATACATATACAGACATACACATATATACATATACAAACACTGGTGTTTATGTGCGTGCGTGCGTCCGTGTGTTTATGGCAGCGTGTATGTGTGGGAAATGTAGTTGTGTTTCATTCATTATGAAATATATGTTATACATCAATCAAATTTGCTGTACGTATTTTACGTTTGACGACTAAACTGAATGAACTGATATTTGAATTTCAGCAATGGAAGACAATGTTGAATTGTCCAACGCAGTTAACATACTGGGTGTCGTCCGAATGGTGTTGTCCTTGAAGATTCAAAGGACAGCCAATATGTTAGAGGTAACATTAGTTAAGTTTGTTTTGTGTTTGTTATCTTGTTTTATTTCACTGATTATCACCAGGTCTCATATATTATGATATTTATTCTACTGCTCAATCTCGATTGCATTCGCAGATTTCGTTAGCCGTGGTGTTTTGTTCAACGCGATCAGAGGAGTGCATGAGTCCAATAGTGATCATGAGTGAGGCCAAGATTGAGATCGGCGTGTGTGTTACCAACGTCATACTGCCCTTGTTGACTCGTCCTGCCGACACGCCAAGTAGGTGACGGGACGGTCTACGTTAGACTGTTTCCGTGTGAAATTATTACTAAATTAGTCTATGTAATTAAAGTACGCATACATTTCTTTACTAATTACATTATGATCACGCAACACGAAATTGACAGACATCATGTCAGTTATTATTTGGATGTACAAGTTAAATGTTCAAACATGTCAGCGAAATTTGTTCATAACTCAAAATGCAAATATTATCTTAAATATATTGTTACCGAGAAAACTGAATTATACTTGCATATGGCACTAAAGTCATGCTTAACAAAGGTAGCACAAAGGACTGCAAATATTTTTTTCTTGTTGCTTGACATGAAAATGGTAATGAAACTGGTAATGCAAACAAGGAAGATGGTGTATGATTGTCATCACATTATATCCGTTTCAGGTGTAGATGAGATGTTGAACATGAAAATAGGTGACGTCATCAAATTGGTTGACGTGAGTGGCGTCGACGAAAAACAGATGACTGAATTGGTCGAAGATCTTCGCGAGGCTTTCAAACAATGGGTAATATATGACCATCAGCATATGTCATATAATATATTCACGAATTTAATTATACGCAACTGCCAATTATGAAAGTTTAGTCAAGGAAAGCTAGTTTAGGCAACTCTTACGACTGATTATTGCATAGGCAAAAATAGAAACCCGCACACTCGCGTGCGTGCGTGCGTGCGTGCGTGTGTGCGTGTGTATGTATATGTGTGTGCGTGCGTGCGTGCGTGCGTGTGTGTGTGTGTGTGTGCGTGCGTGTGTGCGTGTGTTGAGTGTGTATGTATATGTGTGCGTGCGTGCGTGCGTGCGTGCGTGCGTGCGTGCGTGCGTGCGTGCGTGTGTATGTATATATATATATATATATGTGTGTGGGTGTGTGTGTGCGTGCGTGTGTGCGTATGTATGTATTTGTGTATGTGTGTGTGTATGTGTGTGTGTGTGCGTGCGTGTGTGTCGTGTGTATGTATATATATATATATATATATATATATATATATATATATAGTTGTGTGTGTGTGTGTGTGTGTGTCGTGCATGTGTGCGTGTGATGTATTTGTGTATTTGTGTGTGTGTGTGTGTGGTGTGTGTGTGTGTGTGTGTGTGTGTGTGTGTGTGTGTGTGTGTGTGTGTGTGTGTGTGTGTGTGTGTGTGTGTGTGTGTGTGTGTGTGTGTGTGTGTGTGTGTGTGTGTGTGTGTGTGTGTGTGTCTAAAATGGGATCTCCTATCCATCCAAAGCGCAGTTTACAAATGCAATGCAACAGATGACGCTACCTCTCGAATTTCCCTGTGTCGTATCAGCAACTGACAACGCTCTCTTGTGTCGCATTCTAAACATAGGGTCACGTATGGATGTGAAATTATAACAATTTGCGGGTATTGTATGCTTGATGTATTTTGTATTTTCACTAACTTTCGAGTTTTTTTAGCCATATTTACCAACATGTGTCATCGACAACAAGTTTCAAATTAAACCTAATTGTCTTTGTTGTGGAATTCACCGTACCCTGGATAGATTTTGTATATGCGATTCCGAATTCTCATACAATTATCAACTTTGGAGTTCATAAATATGCAACGTTGTTTTGTTACGTTACACATTCATTCCATTTACTGTTTATGTTTAGCTTACGAAACAGATCAATGATCTTGTGGTGAAGATCTTTGCCAACGACTTCGAAAGATTCGATATCTGCATGACAGGACCTGTGGTGGGCTTTGGTCCGTATTTTGTTCCCATCTTGGACTATCCACCCATAGTCATCTTTCTCGGACCAGTTCCGGTGTGGTTTAGTAAGTATATGTTTATCGAATCATGGAACTAGATCAAATAGTCATGCTAACATTTATTTCATGGACTTGACTGGATATTATTACTACGTATAAATGTTGTTGACTTAACTGCTGGGGTCATTGTGAGATACGTTTAACCTTGACCTAAACAGAGCCATCCAAAGCTCCTTGAAATAGTAGACGTATCGACAAACATTTGCTGTTTCAGGATTCGGCGTTGACGGCTTTTATGGAGCAAAATTCACCTGCAGACTGTGTTTGATGTCAATGAAATTGACGGTAAGAATTAAGATGTCTGTTCGTGTTCCGCAGATTTTTCCAACAAGTCTGGGATGAATCTCTTCATGTCGACTAAAATGTGTAGACTAACATTAGTAGCGTTGCGTATATTATGATTTTGGAAACAAACAATGGTGGCTTGTGTTGTAGTAAACTGCTCACTTATCTTTTCACAATGACACGTTTTAGCCGAAAATCGTCCCTCGTCTCGGGTGCCGTGGATGGGGTTCAGCCACGGCTTCAATATGGCTCGTGGAAGCCGAGTTACGACTGGACGGATACATACTCAGCACATCGTTCCCCGTGACAATTACCGTGGAATTCAAGAAGTTCCCAATAGAAGTCAGGTACCTGTTCATGTGAAACTCGAGATAGGCAACGAACGATCTGTGCTAATACGAAGATATGTACATTTTGCACAATCGATCTAGTTCACTTCCCTAAAATGTTTCTGCCACGTCTCATGGATATGAATAGTGACAGCAAACACACGCACGCACATTCACACACGCACATACATACATACATACGTACGTACGTACGTACGTACGTACGTACGTACAAACACACATAAACCACGTGGGTGAATACATACACTCCCACGCATGCATATATGCAGAAACAAACACATTCGCACACACCTCAATCACTCACACACACCCGCGCGCTCTAACACACAATCGCACCAAAATACACGTACCACTCGATCGCATGCATGCACGATGCCAACACCACACAAACACGCAGCGTGCACACGTGCACACGTTCACACGTTGCACACGTGCACACGTGCACACATGTGCACACATGTGCACACATGCACACGTGCACACGTGCACACGTGCACACGTGCACACGTGCACAAGTGCACAAGTGCACACGTGCACACATGCACACGTGCACACTTGCACACGTGCACACGTGCACACGTGCACACGTGCACACATGTACACGTGCACACGTGCACACGTGCACACATGCACACATGCACACATGCACACATGTACACATGCACACATGCAGACATGCTCACATTCACACAAGCACACATGCACACATGCACACATGCACACATGCACACATGCACACATGCACATACAAACCCATTACTCACACACTCACACACACACACACACACACACACACACACACACACACACACACATTCACACACTCACACACTACACACACACACACACACACACACACACACACACACACACACACACCCACACACACACACACACACACACACACACACACACACACACACACACACACACACACACACACACACACACACACACACACACACACACACACACACACACACACACACACACACGACGTAACGTGAATCATTAGTAATCACGTCATGCTCAGCAATTCCGTCATCACAACTATACCGTCTGTCTAGGGCACGAATGGACCTCAACCTGATAGCGGTGCGTCTCGAACTGCGGGGAATACTCACATTTCGCTTTTGCATCTACATACCTTGGAAAGGAAAGAAGTGCTGGACAAAAAGATATAACAAGTTGCTTTGGACCTATCAGACAGATCCTATCAACAAGGAGCTGTGGAACTACAACGATGCCGAACCAGACAAGACACCACCAGACTTTGGGTGGTACAACAACGCGGTAAATGACACTTAGCTTTACAAATGCAATAGCCATACAGTAATGAATAAGAGGCAACGATTACATGTGACAATCAAGCATACTTTCCTAGACCTTATGCGTAGTGTTGGCTTGCATTCAGGTAAGCCTTTTGGGAATCTTGGGTTTCCATTTCATACAGATAACTGTTTTTGAAGCGTTGACGACTAAACGTATCAAACATCATCGCTTCCGCTGTCGTAGATTAACAATTTTGCTGACCTATACTCTAAAAGAAATTATGTTAAATACTTGATGAGGTTGATGTCCTAAATTTGGCATGTCATTTCTTTGAACAGCTATAGGACGGATGTCATAATCAGTCCCAACATCATAATTCAACTGCCAGAAGACACCGTTGTAATGGTTGGCTGATTGTAAATCATGATGCTGATGAGGTTAAAGTAACTTACAAAAGTAAAACAAATTAAAACACGGATGCTTGTGCATAATTAGTGTTTCATTCTGCTGCAATTTTAGAAATGTGGAAATTGTGAGGAGGACAGCAGCACCGTTGACAACGGTGACGACACTTCCGCGTCACAACGCAAACGTCGCGCCATTGGCCCGTCGGGTACTGGTTGTCACGTGGCTCAGATCGCGGGGCGGGACTACACGGAGCCCGCCTTCACCATCGAATTGGGTGTCGCAGATGATCGCAGTGAGGTGGAACTCTCCTACTGCGTCGGTACATTCAGCGGGGGATGTGACGTAGTCGACAACGAGCCGCTCGGCGGGGAAACATCCGTTGTTGTCAGGGTGAGTGTTGGTATAATATAATAATAAAATATAATGTAATGTAATGTAATGTATTGTAATGTCATGTAAGGTAAGGTAAGGTAAGGTAAGGTAAGGTAAGGTAAGGTAAGGTAAGGTAAGGTAAGGTAAGGTAAGGTAAGGTAAGGTAAGGTAAGGTAAGGTAAGGTAAGGTAAGGTAAGATAAGGTAAGGTAAGGTAAGGTAAGGTAGTTAAGGTAATAATACCATGCCATGCCATGCCATGCCATGCCATGCCATGCCATGCCATGCCATGCCATGCCATGCCATGCCATGCCATGCCATGCATGCCATGCATGCAATGCAATGCAATGCAATCCAATGCAATGCAATGCAATGCAATGCAATGCAATGCAATGCAATGCAATGCAATGCAATGCAATATAATAACAGAAGGAGGAAGATAAATAGAAATAGAAATAGAAATAGAAATAGAAATAGAAATAGAAATAGAAATAGAAATAGAAATAGAAATAGAAATAGAAATAGAAATAGAAATAGAAATAGAAATAGAAATAGAAATAGAAATGAGAAATAGAAATAGAAGAGAGAAGGAGAGAGAGAGAGAGAGAGAGAGAATAGAGAGATAGAGAGAGAGAAGAGAGAGAGAGAGAGAGAGACAGAGAGAGACAGAAGAGAGAAGAAGAGAGAGAGAGAGAGAGAGAGAGAGAGAGAGAGAGAGAGAAGAGAGAGAGAGAGAGACAGAGAGAGACAGAGAGAGAGAAGAGAGAGAGAGAGAGAGAGAGAGAGAGAACAGAGAGAGAGACAGAGAAGAGACAGAGACAGAGACAGAGACAGAGACAGAGACAGAGACAGAGACAGAGACAGAGACAGAGACAGAGACAGAGACAGAGACAGAGACAGAGACAGAGACAGAGACAGAGACAGAGACAGAGACAGAGAGAGAGACAGAGAAGGGAGACAGAGAGAGAGACAGAGAGAGAAGAGACAGAGAGAGAGACAGAGAGAGAGACAGAGAGAGAGAGAGACAGAGCAGAGACAGAGAGAGACAGAGAGAGACAGAGGAGAGACAGAGGCAGAGGCAGAGACAGAGGCAGACAGAGACAGAGCAGAGAGCAGAGCAGAGGCAGAGGACAGAGCAGAGCAGAGAGCAGAGGCAGAGGCAGAGGCAGAGAGCAGAGACAGAGACAGAGAGCAGAGCGCGAGCGGAGGGCGGGCGGACGGACGGACGGACGGACGGACGGACGGACGGACGGACGGACGGACGGACGGACGGACGGACGGACGGACGGACGGACGGACGGACGGACGGACGGACGGACGGACGGACGGACGGACGGACGGACCGACGGACGGACGGACGGACGGACGGACGGACGGACGGACGGACGGACGGACGGACGGACGGACGGACGGACGGACGGACGGACGGACGGACGGACGGACGGACGGACGGACGGACGGACGGACGGACGGACGGACGGACGGACGGACGGACGGACGGACGGACGGACGGACGGACGGACGGACGGACGGACGGACGGAGAGAGGAGAGACGAGAGACGAGAGACAGAGAGACGGAGAGACGAGAGACAGAGAGACGGAGAGACAGAGAGACAGAGAGACAGAGAGACAGAGAGACAGAGAGTAATATAATTACGTTGCTCGATATGTACGTTATGTTATGTTATTGAAATAACAATTATGTTTGTATATGTCATCGACACGTGAACTCAAATACATTGTGTTATAATATATCATCGATATGTAATGTTGCCAACTGAATTACTCTGTCTATTGTCCTAATATTAATTATTGAGCAACACGATTTACGAATGATTAACTGAATATAATATTTAGCCAACCAGACAAAAATTATTCCAATCTACAACTTAAGCACTAATTGTCATAGCTAAAGTAAAAACTAACTAATTCATTAAATTATAAAATGAACCAGAACGTTCGCAAATCACTTCGGCAATGTGACTAGAAGCCTGTATTCGAGTAAAACGTTGCATTCTGTGATTCTGACCAGTTCATGTATAACTCCAGTTGATTATTTACACCACGTCTAAGGCTCGGTGTTTTCGTAACTTATAGAAAACATTCAATGAGTGAATCACATATTAGTACAACTAGCTGTGCATTTCTATTTCAGACCCTGGTCCACAGTATACATCTTTACTTCAGTGTGAAGGCGCAAAACTCGATGGGGTTGTCGGCAGTGACGTCATGCGAGCTGCCGACTTACGACATGACGCTCCCGGAAGGTCGCATCACCCCCGACTTCCGGAGCACGAGTCACCGCGAGCTGCTGCAAGGGTCGGCCCTGGCCCTCGACGACTCCGTCATCAGGACGCATCAAGTAACTATGATATTAAAGGGAAGCAAAAGTCAACGCTTTTGAATGGGCCTAACAGAGTTAATAAAAAGTAACAACATCCAACAACAATCACATTTTTAATGTCAG
>JAODUO010001383.1:37500-72500 GCA_025642075.2 Ridgeia piscesae | reverse complement strand
GTGCGTGTGCGTGGCGTGCGCGTGCGCGTGCGCGTGCGCGTGGCGTGCGCGTGCGTGTATGTGCGTGTCTGAGAGATGTTTGTGTTATTGTGTAAACATGTATTCAATCATAGTAACATTTAACATTGCGACATCAGTGTATGAGAAACATTGGCTGCGTTCGCAGAAATTACGCGTATCTCGCTAACAAAAAACTAACGGTAATTATAACTCGAGGGTCGATGCATAACGCGCTTACTGGCGGCACATTGGAATGATGATGGTGACGGTGGATAAATTCACGAAACAGTGCTGGCGATCATAGTGTAGTGTTATATATTATATTTCAGGCAGCAACAGTAAAGAAAGCATTATTTATGCGACGGTGAAAGTCGACCCATCCGTGAACTCAATGGTCCGCCACCACTTCCATCTGCACCACGGCGACTTTGTACGAGTCGACGTGACAGCCACAAACAAGGCGGAATCTTCTACATCGGTGACTTCAAACGGGGTCAAGATCGACCTGACAGAACCAAAGATGTCTCAGCTCGTCGATGGAGGAGACCTAAGCGACGACATGCAATACACGGTGATTGTTATATTGTACTGTGTCCACTGTCATTGCTTTTCTGGCATATAATTGTTACAAACTGTATTAAAACAATTACGATAGGTAATATTGTGTGTATTGCAATTAATAATATTTCAGATTTTTGTTTTTAAATCTACATAAATGTTTAAATGAATACAACTTAACATGACCAGTTATCGAAGCACAACTGACCTGGGAAGTGACAGGAAAAAAGTATTTCTCAAATACTGTGATCTGACATTTACAATATGTCATTTACAAGTATAACTTCGCATGCGACAACTTGACGACACATGTTTGCAATATACAATTTATCGTTATACATGGTTGACTGATACAGTTTAAGAAATGAAGAATGAAAAGTAACATTTGCAGTCTAGGTAGTTGTGATCACGTGCACGAAAGAGTGTAATTAAGTGGACATAAAAAGGGGTTTTAGTGTGATATAGTGATATTTGATAAATGGATATGTATGTATGATATTTATGATGATTTCCAAAGGACTCATCTACATCTTTAACTGCATCTTGGTCATTCGTTGACCCCGAGTCTGGGATTGACCACTACAAAATATCGGCACACGAACTGCACGGTGGAAAATGGACACGCATCTACCCAATATCGTAGGTTTTGACGTCTCACACATGTAAACAGTGTATTACATATCGTAGCTGCATCACTACTGTAAAATGAAACTTACAATTTATGTTATAGTAACAGTGGTAGCAAAAACTGTATTTCATGGTAGTTGTCATGTTTCGTTATAGATCGTTATTTCCAATGGGTCATCATCACCCAACACATTCTTACATATGTACAATAAAGCTTTGTTATAACTTGTTTGAAGTGATGCAAATATTACAACGTCTGGAAAACTATTGCAATAAAAGTGGTTAAATTCACTAGTCTGATATCGCAATATGTCAGCAATCATTTCAACACATCCCTATAATATATATATATATATATATATATATATATATATATATATATATATATATATATATATATATATTATATATGTATGTGTGTGTGTGCATCAAAAGTGACATATACACTATACTATACATAATAAGTTGATGAATTTAGTAAAACAATTGCCAAGTAAAATTAACACGTAATCCCACAGTACGCACTGGAAGATAGTTCCTGGTAATGCCACTACGTGGACAACAGACGAAGCTCTAACGCTGAAGATCGGTGCCCTCTACAAGACGCAGGTGTCGGCTGTCAATGGTGCTGGGTTGACCGCGGCCCACTACACCAATGGCGTGTTGGTGGACCCCACACCGCCGCAGGTACGTCTACGCCGAACTATTGTAAAAACAACTACTGATAATTGGCGGAGGGGCCTTGTAAATATAACATCAACTAAATACTCAATACAACTGGATAGCATCGGTGACACGCACCCACCGCTCATGCAAATAATTGGACTAAATTGCAAAGATACTTTGACGTGTGTATAATATGCCTTCATGTGACGGAGCTGCTAAAATATGGGCAGGACGTATATGCAGACAGGATCTATTTTGTTTTATAATTGGAACGTTTTAGACTTCAGAGAATTTGCAACAAGTTTATTATATCAAAAACTAATAACACTTTTACAGGCACATTTGAAAAATATATATAAAACAGCAAAACGTTTCCACATTTTGTTGACACTATTGAGTATTAGTATTAAAGTCCTTTTATCAAACAACTCTCAAATGGACCCACGCTCTTAACAATTTTGGATTGGAATTATTCCAATTTACAAAACTATTAACTGGCTAAAAATTCCCACATTTCATTGTCATGACAATTAAGCATCTCCCGTGCCCCACGTCTCCTCCTGCTATGGAAATCTTTTAACAATTCTGTAGATCTGACGGCTATGTACATTTCCAAGTAACATTTCATAGACAATCTATTAACGAACCCATAACGTTTTTTGTTATCTGTATTCTGTACAAATGTGTGTGCGATATATTATTGACATAAGATCCAGACAACGTTTTCGTATATTCAATTGCCTCTTGTCTTTCACGTCACGCCACTCTTTTCATTGTATTAGCATATTCAGATTATATCAATTAAGAACGATGAAATATGAACATATAATTGTGCATATTTCATAAGGACTACCTTCTTGTTAATGTAAATAACACGAATCGTGTAGTAAAAGATGAAACACTTTAGAATAATATATTAATTTGTGACATTTTAACTGTGACATAGTATTGGCTTGTCTAGATGATCTTTGTGCATGCTGGCGTCCTCTCGGGAGAATCGGAGGAACTACTGGACGGTTACGTCATACACAACGACGAGAACGGTATAATTGCTTCTTGGAGCGCCTCGGACGTTGAAAGCGGCATCGGGGAGTACCTCGTTGGCATCGGAACGAAGAAAGGTACGACATTATTGCAATGAATGTGTGCCGTGATTACTTTATAAGCATCAGTTGTAGTCACTGTTTTAATTACATTTTGCTATGTTATGTTATGTACAGGCTATTTTATATTACCTTTCAAATTGTGGTGTATCACTTGAGGTAAACTTCACCGTTTCGTTTTTCACACCCGATTCGAAACAATTAATTTATGAAAACCTTTCATGAGTGTCCATTTCTAGGAACGACCGACTTGCTGGAGTTCAGAAGTATGGGTATTTCAAAGGATGGGTACATCAACAAGGTGACCTTGGCTCTGACAGACGCACTGACCAATATACCCCTTTATTACATCACCGTGAAATCACGCAACGGCGCTGGGAAGGAGAGCTCCGTGCTCTCCTCAAGGTGAACTCATATAATTATCAGCCATCACTAAAGGCTAACTTGATCCATGTTACATCTACTTATAAACACCCCATGCAGAGTTATGTGACTCATCGACAGTGCAAACGCGGCCATCGTATATACGCCATTACAGTTATAAAGGAAATATTGAATATTTGACGTGTTAATATATATTTTACATAATGGTGATTTTTCACTTAAATCGATCATTATAGTATGGACATATTTGTTTCCATGTTTTTGTTCACTGGTGGCAGAAAAGACGTATCGTATATATATATATATATATATATATATATATATATATATATATATATATAAATAATATATATATATATATATATATATATATATATATATATATATATATATATATTTTGATCTACGTGTGTATCCATCCGTCCGTTATTCGCGACCCCATAACAACGATAAACTTACATTTTCAGCCCTATCAAGGTGGTGTCCGGAGACGTGGCTGGAGTGGTGAGGGACGGGCCGGACATTGGAGTGGACATCGACTACCAGCTCGACGTGTCGACAGTGACGGTCACCTTCGGCGGCTACGAGAGTCAGCGAGACGGAGTGAGTCGCTACGAGTGGGCAATCGGGTCAGCCCCCAGACTCGATGACGTCATGCCCTACTCCGACATCGACCTCGTGACGGACGACGGAGGGCCGATGGGCATGCTGGGTAAGATAACCGTAATATGATTTGTTGTCAAGACAGCCACAAAATAAAAATAAACATTATGCTATTTAAATCATTATGTTAAAAGGAAATAATAAACAACGCAACACAACCTGATTGGACAATATTAAAGACGGGAAGAAACAGCCCACTGCTCACGCGATAGAAGAAGATAAAGGAAACATGACATATGTAGTTTATTTTTATTTTGCCTCACCCAGTTCTCGTATACATAATTCTGCCCGACATGTTGTGGCACAACGTACGCAAGGATAATGTGAGCACAATGTACAACGGGACGTGTGATAATTATTTATAACAACTGCACGTTTGAGGTGTTCACTTTGACAAATGTGATGGTCTTCGTGACGGATATCACCATGCCAATACCCGGCAGACAGTTGTTTTCGTGACGGATATCATCAAACCAATACCCGGCAGACAGTTGTTTTCGTGACGGATATCATCAAGCCAATACCCGGCAGACAGTTGTTTTCGTGACGGATATCACCATACCAATACCCGGCAGACAGTTGTTTTCGTGACGGATATCATCATACCAATACCCGGCAGCAGACACTTGTTTTCGTCACGGATATAACCATACCAATACCCGGCAGACAGTTGTTTTCGTGACGGATATCACCATACCAATACCCGGCAGACAGTTGTTTTCGTGACGGATGTCATCATACCAATACCCGGCAGACAGTTGTTTTTGTGACGGATATCATCATACCAATACCCGGCAGCAGACACTTGTTTTCGTCACGGATATCACCATACCAATACCCGGCAGACAGTTGTTTTTGTGACGGATATCACCATGCCAATACCCGACAGACAGTTGTTTTCGTGACGGATATCATTATACCAATACCCGGCAGACAGTTGTTTTTGTGACGGATATCACCATGCCAATACCCGACAGACCGTTGTTTTTATGACGGATATCACCATACCAATACCAGACAGACAGTTGTTTTTGTGACGGATATCACCATACCAATACCCGGCAGACAGTTGTTTTTGTGACGGATATCACCATACCAATACCCGGCAGACAGTTGTTTTTGTGACGGATATCACCATGCCAATACCCGGCAGACAGTTGTTTTCGTGACGGATATCACCATGCCAATACCCGACAGACAGTTGTTTTTATGACGGATATCACCATACCAGACTATTCAGTTAGTAGAACCCTGTCGAGTGCCTGAAGCAACTACAACTAGACCATCTATGTGTATGAGCAACTGCGTGAAATGCATGTCAATAAATATTGGTATGTAGTTATGAATGGCTATTATGTCAAAAACGTATCTATTTAGTTTTATGGCATTTGTTTCACCCAAACGTACGGTATGAAATTCAAAAATCTCTTGCGCTCATAACCAAAGGTCGACAGGTGTAAGCATTGTTTATAAATGTTCTAATTATTACCTATATACAATTGTGAACAAACTAAGAACACACTAGAACAAATGGTCACGAACCACTTTGCCAGTACCATTTATTTCCTTCTCAGTTATTCAATAAAACGATTGTACGTTATAACTTAAGTAAGTGTCATGCGTTCGATGTCGTCAAGGATACATGAACCAGAAACCCAGCACGTTTAGCCCTGGACAAACCGACACTTAATACTTCCAGGTATCGGCGGTAGCGGTAAAGGCCAGGGCCAACTGCCTCTGTCGGCCGCAGTGAAGTACTACACCACAGTGCGCGCTGTCACTGGAGCAGGGAACGTGCTCGAGTCTGCCTCTGACGGGATACTTGTTGACGTGACGGCTCCAGTGGCTGGAATCACGTCACTCGGAGGAAAGACGCTCAACAGAACCGACGCACGGACGGAATCGACAGAGGTGTTGTACCAGAAGGAAGCCGATTCCTACACCGTGGGCTGGGATGTTGACGACAGGGAGAGTGGTGTCAGTGGCGTGTGGTTCCGCATGGGTACATATCTGGGTAAGTCGGCAAGGTAGCAGCCAAACAACTGACTAACTCAGTGACGCCAGAAAACACGCATACGTTGGATTGTATTGTATTTCTTTGGCATATTAACATGTATTCGTTTCGCAAACATTGTAGGTCACAAGATTGTGTGTGTGTGTGTGTGCGTGCGTGTGCGTGTGCGTGTGCGTGTGCGTGTGCGTGTGCGTGTGCGTGTGCGTGTGCGTGTGCGTGTGCGTGTGCGTGTGCGTGTGCGTGTTGAATGAGTCAGTGTGTGATTGCATCAGTGTTTTACTGAATCTATGTATGTGTGCGACATGTAACCTTCCACATAACACATCAGTGTATAAGTCGAGCCTAAATATGTTGTACTAATGCTGATTGTCGTTGAAATGCCATAATAACATAATCATCCAATAAGATACGGATGCTAACGCCAGGTAATCTACCATGCTCTTCACGAATTCATAAATTATGCATGTTCCATAATTGATAAGTCGGTTTAGTCATTTGGGTAAAACCTCCTCTCGCGTGACGTCTGCAGGTGCCGGAAATATTCACCCAAAGACATGGATTGGAAATGCCACTATATTACCAAACAATCTTGTGAAACCACATGTGGATGGACAGCCAAATATCGTCACCTTAGATGCTACAAACGGCGTACGTTGATACCAATACTTGTTCGTATTTATAAGATGTTCTGCGCATATTATATGTGCCTGTATGTATATAATAACCATTATGGTGTTAAACTTGTATTCTACTTGTATTTTTTCATCTAAGAATACTATTTTAATATATTTCATTACTGAATGTTGTGTATACTGTAATGTGTATTTATATGTTATGATTATTCCAATTAATTTTAATGTATTAAAGATCGACATGCTGTAGAGCGCCATAACTGGATGTGGTACTATATTAATTAAAATATATTATATTATTATTATATTAGTATTAGTATTATATTATATTATATTATATTATATTAGTATTATATTATATTAGTATTAGTATTATATTATATGTGGGATTGGTATATATAATTAGTTTTAAAATTATTTCCATTAAATATGTACTATTGTATTTATATGTATTATAATGATTATTAGTATTATTAGTTTTTATTATGTTTATAGTATTATTAATATTATTAGTATTATTAGTATTATTAGTATTATTAGTATTATTAGTATTATTAGTATTAGTATTATTATTATAAAGTGGTAGCGTGACTTGTGTATCAGTAATAATTCCATATTAAAAATTGTTCCCATTTAAAATCATGTACAACAATATTGTGTTGTATATGTTTTATACATGATTTTTTGTCCTTATTATCTGGTATTTCAATAATTGTTTCATCAGGTGGATTTGCCAACAACAGTTGTGTCACGCGCTGTAACATTCGACAAGACGGCTCCACTTCCAGGTTCGGTCATCTGTCCAGAAAGTGTGCAAGGTATGACTACTGGACATTATTTATTTAATAGACATATCGAATTTTCAAGAAGAAAGTGTGTTTAATAAAAGTGATCTAATTGTATTTAACATATTCTGGGGATTTCCATATTGGTGTTTAACATTTATATAGTCAACTCCTCTAGGTCTTTCAAAACAGCAAACCAAAGATGGCGACCACACAGGTCGTTTCTGCTTGAAGGGATATAATAACGGTAACATTGCTTCAATACGTACGTGATGCAAGAAAACGATCTTCATACCCAGAAATACATAATCTGAACTTATAAGACAACGGAAGGTTGATTCCAAGCCTGGAACATTTTAATAAATCAGACACTATTATCAGTCTTTTTGGTATGACTATAAGACACCCATTCACATTGGGTTTCAAAATGACTGCCTTGGTAAATTCACCGTGTTTTCTTCTCATATTTGAACTTTTAAATCTTATGTAAATTTGAAATTGGTGTATACAACTGTTTATTGGCATATATATTTTAGAGCAGTGACACAGTACAATCTCACCTAAAACATGTTAACATGTTAACTTACATATGTGAATAATTATGTTATGAAATAGAGTTAATTTGATGGTGTTAAAATAAAGTTTTATTATTTATTACAATAGCAACAACCAATTGTTACCATATTATTATGACAATAAGAACGTACTATGAAGCAATTGTATATTGATAGATAAGTATTATATGTTTTGTCATAAGCTAATTAACGTCAGGCACATACATTTCAACTTGGTGTAGGATGAAAGCTTCAGGAAACATAGTTATCTTGTTGTTTTCAAACCAGCACTGCTGCATTATAAACCAAATAATTCATATTTAGGCGGTGATTCGCTTGAGTGCAGTTGGATTGGTTTCATCGAGAAGGAAAGTGAAGTTTCTTACTATACATTTGGCGTGGGAACGACAGAAGGAGATGACAGTGTGTACGCATCCCCTCATCTCGAAGCAGGCACATGCTTGCATCGGGCTAAGGGTAAGTATTTTGATAAACGCATACGGACACATACGTATTGTTTATGTACGTTACATTTATTTCTGTCATATGTACTGCGTACTTAAAAGTGATTGCTAGGCATTAATCGTGTCTTCATTGGCATTTTATATTAACATTTACATTCACAATTACAATATGTGCGAGTACATATCGGAAAGAAGCTTTCAAATACGTGATAGTCAGTCAGCCGTTACAACAAAGACGTCGATGCAAATGTCCGGCGCCGGCAAATAGATAGAACAACAACGAATCTTCACAGGTCGAAACTGATGATGTATCATGTATGCTTTATGTAGTGAATAGCACACGAAATGTGTGCGTTCGACGACTCGTGATCAGTCGAAGAAAGGGATTTTAATAACTATGCGATGCATGTTGTGCCCTTATGTTGGTTGAAGTGTTATTTATATATGTTTTTTATTATCAGTGGATCCCTATATAAACATATACCGAGTTGTAGGAATGATGAACGGCGGATTAAAACACAAGGAGACATACTACGTAACAGTTACCGCTGTCAACAAAATTGGACTTAGAACCGCTGCCTATTCAAAGCCATTGACTGTGGACAACACACCGCCTAAGGTACGTTTGCGTGATTTCCAACTACAGAACAGCACTGTACCTTAAATACCGAGAGAGAAAAAACCGCTATGCAAGAGGTGCCCCTATTGCTGCAAAAACGGGTCATACAAAGTGTAGTTATTAACTAAGATAAGTATTATTCAGTGTCGCCGCAAAATTGAGTTGTCACGGACACATGCTCTGAGTTGGCCAACGTAGATTTGAAACAAAAACGAACAAATTAATTGATAGTGGAATGTTCCATTTCATTCCTCCCCAGGCTAACCCACGACACATAATTAACATAATTATATGTAACAAGTCAATGTTTTATGGGAGGTTGTCTCCTGTTTTCATACATAATATTGTTTGTATTGTGCAGTTATATATATCACAGTACCATATGAATGACATATATTATAAGGTACTGGAAAACAAAATACTTTTTAACGAAGCAGAACCGACTATAAGATGTAACCGTTCAATGTTTGTAATACTCGCAGCGCTGTCCTTAAAATTGTGATCACTGTGATCACCTGAATAGCCAGCTCATGTAATTCCAAAGAAGGTCGTTGCCCAACGGGGGACAAGCTACAAATGTCAACACCAAGCCGGCAATATGACTTTCGCCGTTCATGTCAAAGATTCTTCTGAGTATAAACATTGATTCGACATGAAGCCTAACATTTCATCAACCAAATGTGGTTCTTTAAAACATATTTGGGCTAACGGTATAATATATTTAATTTATATTGTATAACATAATTGTATAGAAAAGAAAACTTAGGCATGCTCCCTTTAACGTGGAATACATTCCGCATCGGTAGTAGCGAAACATAAATCCAGTTTCATGTTGTATTTGTTTGTGCAGTGCCTTTAAGTCCTTCTTATAAACATACATATTCCTTAAAATGATTGCGTGTTTATTTTATATACCTTTTATTAGACAATACTAGACAGCAAATGTAGGTTATTTTTGTATTGAGACGTTTACGTTATTTCAGATTGGACTCGTGGTTGAAGTGAGTGATATATGCGTCATGTCAGCAAGAGGAAATACAAACACAGAACAAAATGGAACAGAAAGTGGTTAGTTAATATCTGACATTTGCTGAATCTTGAACGTGTCATAATTGGGCGATATCAATTGTGTTTGTCATTATGCTATTAATCGGGTTGCCTATGGATTATTATTATTAATATATAATATAATGTTGTTCATTATTATTATTATTATTATTATTATTATTAGTAGTAGTAGTAGTAGTAGTAGTAGTAGTATTAGTAGTAGTAGTATAGTAGTAGTAGTATTAGTATTAGTATTAGTATTAGTATTAGTATTAGTATTAGTATTAGTATTAGTATTAGTATTAGTATTATTATTATTATTATTATTATGAGTAGTAGGATTATTATTATTATGAGTAGTAGGATTATTATTATTATTATGAGTAGTAGGATTAATAGTGTGAAATAAGTTGGGATAGTGAGGATCATATACAAAATATTGTGCACTTTATAACAAGAACTATGATAAACTATCATTTCGCGGAAATAACCATAAAACTGGATGCAAATGCACGACTGATTATAAAAATTGTGCTTCTACAGAGAATGCGCTGATGAGACGTGATGTTGTCTGCCAACGTGAATTAACGCAGGTGTCTGCGGCATGGGAACCGTTTGAAGACCCTGAAACAAGAATCACACGGTGCGTAAATGGTCGTTCATAATTGTCAAAATGTTCGGAAGCTTACAATGAGTACGCTTTTTCTTGACCCCTCCAACCTCTCAAATGAGCACACTAAATTATTGTTTGTTTTATGAACACGAACCAACAATAGCAAGTAAGGTAACGCGACACCCTGGATTGTTCAATGTTGACGGTAATTTTCCCCCGAATTTCCACATTCGAAACATTCCTATAATATATAATCTAGCTTTCGATATGTGTATGTTATTACTATGCAGGAATACGACAAATGTTATAAAACATGATTTAGCATGAGCCCTACTGTTCTGTTTATTTTGTTTATATACAATGAAACAGCGCCGATAAAAAATCGCTCGGTTTCGATCGTGTGTACCTCCCGTCATTTTGAACCTTTGTTGACATACTGCATACCTGCAGACAGCATCACTATCGCACTGCATCTTGGTACCAGTGTTTTTTTGGAAATCTTCGACTTTCAAGGATGATGGCAGCGACGGTGTCGATGAGCCCGAGACAGCAGGTGACATATCGACTGTCACCACTCCGTCCAGCATGCTGTCAACAATAGACCTGAGGTATTTTGAGTGTGGCGCAGCGTCCTTGGTGATCAGTATCGCCGACCACCGACTTGGCCTCGTTGCTGCGGTGGAGTGTGACACAGTGATCAGCTCCACCCTGACGTCGGCGTCCGCATCGATGGGAACGTGCCATTCGTCGTCCTGCGCCATGCAGAAGCTGTTTAGATGGACATCGGAGTGGGTCATGCAGGGCTTGTGACGTTGTATCGGTTCCTAGGCATGAAGCCACTGACACACACCTCGTACACGAAGCACACACACGTCATCTATGAAGCAAACAAGGTTGTTGTGATGCGGACGTTCGACGATGTTCCCACCGTTGTCCATCGTGTCTACCTGGTCATTGACTCGGAGAAGATGACACCATCGACTTGACCGTCAGCTACGACGGGTCATGGATGACTCTTGGCCACAAGTCGCAGCATGGGATCGGCTGCGTGGTGATCGAACTCCAGGTGATGTCCCTGTACTGCCAGCGCTATGCTTATGGTAGCAACCGACACGGCGGCAGGCACACTGCAGCCTTCAACATTGGTATGTGGCGCACGAATCCGTGGGCAATCAGAACTGCGAGGGAGCGGCGGGTGGCATGGAGGTGAAGGCTGCGGAGCTGCTATTGAACGCAACTTCCGGTACACCACCATGCTTTCTGGCGGCGACGTCAGGACCTTCATGTACCTCGCACACAAGCGAGAGTATGGTGACGTGGAGATGCAGAAGGAGGAGTGTCGCCAAACGCCTCAACACTGCCTTGCGCAAGTTGGCGGAATCTGGGAAGAAGGTTGGCGTCACGTTTGGAGGCAATATGTGTGGTAAGTTGACTGGGAAGAAGATTGAGACACTGAGCCGATACAACAGGACATCAGTGCGAGCTCACCCACATGGCGTCAACGGCATGCATAATGCGATCTTGGCATCGTTCGACCACAGGGATATAATGCACGGACCGAGACAACGTCATTGTCTCGGTCCATGGTTTGGACCCCTGCTCCTCTACAGATGAGAAACTCCATCACGACCGGTGCCCGGTGGGAGCTCGCAGATGGTGCTTTTACCAGAAGGCACTCACCACCGGACAAGAGCCAGGACCACACCGGACGAATGTGAGCACGCCAATTACACCCGATGTCACGGAGCAGGTGAAGGAGGTGTACACCTGACTGGCCCACGTGGACCTCCTCAAACGGTGCACACTGGACAAAACGCAGAATGCCAACGGAAGCCTCCATTCTGTTGTGTGGAACAAGTGCGCCAAGACGACTTTCGTTGGAACCGAGCGCGTTGTCTCCGCCACCTGCAGTGCTGTGTCACAGTTCAACACTGCATCACGGTGACGATTACGAACGTCTGTGTGCTAATGCAGGAGCCACCAGTTGTCCACTTGTTCGCATCTGCAGAGAAAGCCGACTGACGGCGTCTGCAGTAGGCGAAGCGTCAGACAGTGGCCGCCTCAAAGGAGACTAGTCAAGCTCGCTTGATTGCCGGGACACAGCAGCAGCATCAACAGAATATGCTGCAGGGGAGTTTTAGGCCGAACTGATGAACAGTGTGGACAATAGTAACGTCTCTCAAAAAGGATAGTTTTATTTGTGTTCACAAAATGTGTTTGTGTGTATATATTTTTTGTACTTTTCAGTGTATTGTCTTACACTTTATACCATCTAAAATAACATAATTTAGGGGTCATATGTGTGCAATTTCAGGTATCAGGTAGGCACAAGTCATTGTTAAAATGTTCACAAACTTTGACGTTGTTTTTTCAAATGCCTTGACATTGTCATTACGTTTCCTTAATACTGCTCCCCATGGTGTAACATTGAGAAATTGACAAAATAATATAACACATAAATACATCTACATGACAACATTCTCATATATTGTTCGATGTTTTGAAACAAGTATTTTATCAAATAACTAAACAGTATGAAAAAAATAGCAAAATGTCGGTGTTATAACATATTAGCAGTCCAAATACTTACAGTGGATTTGTGCAGATTCAGGGTTTCAGTGATGCCATTGAAATTCAAAATGGCCGCAACGATAAGAGTCAAAAAGAGGTACACAAATAAGTACAAACATACACATTACTTTTGAAATATAACTAAGATTGTCCAAAAAGTCATAAGAGATAATGCAAATGTATTGCGTCTCCGTATACGGAAGGTTCCTCCTCTCCGAGCGTGTGGCTTATATCCTCCGGAAAATGTTGACCATTACGAATGACCCCCTAAAGTAGCATGTTTAGTCGTATCAATACTATTTAGAACAAAATAAACCAACGTCACTCAATAAGGAATGTTCTCTGTTTCTTCTATTACATATGAAACACGTATATATATCGTAATAATAATAGTTTAAGGAACATCCGAGCTCACTGATACAACAAAAACAAAAAGGGTTAGTATTTTAATTATCATGAACAATGCAAATGTTTTCAACAGATGGTTAATTCAATATAATATATCACACAGATGAATATCTAGTTTTAATTAAAAAAATTGTAACAATTAATATACTGAAATGAGTACGAGGGATATGAACTATAATTGTTGGCAATGGATCGGCTATACAGTTACTATTTTTTCCTATATAGCAATTCCTTTTCGAAACGCTGATCTGATTAAATTACCTTTGTACATATGACAGGTATCAAGTTGCTCTTGGCTCGACACCTGGTGGAATTCAGATCCGTGAGTTTGAGGACATCAAACCTGGCCAGATGTCTGTCACCTTACATAATCTAGACTTGAGCCGAGAACGAGTTGTGTTCGTCACGGTGAAAGGGTTTAATGCGGCCGGACTGTACAGTACGTCAACTTCGAATGGCGTGTACGTGAGTCGTGTCAGCTCTGGCAAGGAACCCGTCGGAAAATCATATGTTTATGACGGCAGCGATGTAGGCAAAGACATGTAAGTAATATTGACACGTGTGTGTGTGTGTGTGTGTGTGTGTGTGTGTGTGTGTGTGTGTGTGTGTGTGTGTGTGTGTGTGTGTGTGTGTGTGTGTGTGTGTGTGTGTGTGTGTGTGTGTGTGTGTGTGTGTGTGTCGGGTGAGGTGCGTGTGCGTGTGCGTGTGCGTGTGCGTGTGCGTGTGCGTGTGCGTGTGCGTGTGCGTGTGCGTGTGCGTGTGCGTGTTCCCTCGCACGCATGTGAATATGTATGTGTGTTCGTGCATGTGTGTACATATGTGCTTATGTGTGGATACTGTGGGTGTTTGTGTCCGTGTCTGTGTGTTTGTCAGGTACGTATGTGTGCATGAGTGCAATTGTTGCCTGACCGCTCGCAGACAACGGAAATGTATGTGTATTACTGATAAACTCCCTCATTATTTCATAGTCAGGGTATGCTTACATTTGGAAACAATTATATGTTGTTTCTCTTTTTGTTATATAAGAAGTGATGTATTCATATGTTGTGTTATATCTTCCAGTGTGGTAATTCTGTATAGTATAGGGAGGCACTACAACTGAGTGATGTATGTAAAACATTAGCGGTATATAAACTATCAAAATCTGATTGAGTCGTGACGTGCAGCCATGACTTAAAATGCATAATTTATTTATCTTACTCTCATGCATACAACCACGTAATATGAGACCACCAATTGAAACCATTGTACGGTCGTTACTTTCGTAACAGAGACTTCCAAGACAACAATGACGGTCTTTCGGCGCACTGGGACTTCAGTGGAGACCCGTGTCCCATTGAGAGATATGAGTGGGCCATCCACAAATATGACGGCACCGTTGTACTCCCCATGACTGATATCCCTGAAGGTAATGTGTATGCTTCGAAAACGACATAATGATAATTGTAAACAATTTGTTGTAAGTTAAACGAGGTATATATATATTAGACTTTTGCAGTTTAAGATGAGTGAAATTTCCGAATACGTGTTTACTCTATTTTAAATATGTAATACAGTTTTACATACAATTTAGTAACTTAAAGTATCCACTCTTGTTGGGGTTTCGGTCCGCCCGCCCGCCCGCCCGCCCGCCCGCCCGCCCGCCCGCCCGCCCGCCCGCCCGTCCGCCCGCCCGTCCGCCCGCCCGCATGCCCGCCCGCATGCCCGCCCGCATGCCCGCCCGCATGCCCGCCCGCATGCCCGCCCGCATGCCCGCCCGCATGCCCGCCCGCATGCCCGCCCGCATGCCCGCCCGCATACCCGCCCGCATGCCCACCCGCGACTGTGTGTTAATCGATCTGTTTGAACGGGTGTACCATTATCATTCCAGGCATCATGAAAGCGGAGGCTGACGAGTTGAATTTAAAGGACGGGGAGTCTTACTTTGTGATTGTCCGAGCAACGAATAAACTCGGATTCACCTACTCTCTGCGCTCGGACGGACTCACGGTGCAGCTGGAGCCGCTGCTGCCGGGCAACGTACGCGATGGAGACATCGCAGGAGTGGACCTCAACTTGCAACTGTCTGTCACAACCCTCTCGGCCAATTGGGATGGATTCGGTCAACCGAAACCCGATAGCAATGGACTACACGTCAGCCGTACGTTGGTCATGTAGACGGGCGTAATCAAGTTTGCCTAATTTTAAAGTATTTCTTTGTTTATTAGTATTATTTATTTAACTGATTGGTTGAATTTTAATGTATTTATATTATTTCATATTAATGAAAGACGCCAATACATTTATAACATACACGTATTACTATAACGCACCTGTTTGTGTGGATTTGTGGACTTTATTGCGTGTGTGCGTATAATGCAACTGGAACATTGCAAGTCACACACTGGCTGCTTGCTTAGCTTTTAATTTGTGCTACCCTTACGTGTTATCAACATTCTATGAAAAAAGTAAATACACGCGTTAGCGGCAATATTAATATGTTGTACCTACGAGACGAGTCTACGCGACTATACTACGAGACGAGTCCATTGGCTACGCGTGCATGTGCGTTACAAATGTACACAAATGTCTGAACGTATCGGACTCAATGTGTTCTTCCCTACGTTACTGACATAAGTTAATCATCTCATAGCTGCTTCGTGCGACATTGACATGGTATATCTAGTTCACGATGTCACATGAAGAACGTAATTATGTTGATCAAATCGCGGTTGTAATAACGCTGAAAATATGGACTTGCAACGGTTATGTGTATGGTATGTGGAATGGTGCAATGTTCTTTATTACAGGAGTGAATAATGTCGACGGTTCCATTGGTAAGCACCATGAGATCGACCACTACGAGATAGCCATCGGCACCGACCGCAGATACCCAAATACGAGAACCAACGTATGGCCATTCACTAACGTTGGTCTCAATGTCACATGGACCATCTCAGACTTGAAGCTAATCCCACGCAAAGCCGTCTACTATGTGACAGTTCGTGCCTACAGCGTGTCGTCCGCCATGGTCGATGTGACGTCTAATGGGATACGTGTCGGATACGGAAGCCACGTCATTTCCACCGGAACAATAGAACTTGCTAAGTATGTGGTGACTGGAAAAAACATAGCGATTATGTTATGAGATATGTAAATATTTTTAAATTTACATGACTATAATTTTATATGTATTTATGTGTGTGATGGTTATACAATGTATACTGATTATCATTATTTAAAAATTAAAAGTTATTATCCCGGCAACCGGGGATCTCAAATCAACTATGTAACCACACCTACTTTGCGTTAATATATTGTTTTCTGTTTAGTTATATGTGATACGAATATCGGTTGTCTTACCAACGATCCTATGCCTCTTGTCACTGGCCATATTATGATATCGGCATCAGGAATATCTATCTGAATCATCAATTCAGGTCACCCTACCCACCACACAGTACCGACTTGTATACGTTTGTCACTAAACTATATTCATCTTATATTTAGATACATTTCGTCAGCGACGACTGTGTCGTTTTCGTGGAGCGGGTTCAAGTTCTTGTTGCCAGTCAAGTTTTACCAGTGGGGGGTGGGCACCGTGGACCCCGCACAGACGGCGGTCACGTGTGAAATGCTGGTAGGTGCTATGGTAATATGGCAAACGGCTGAGAACCTTATTACGTGATATGTGATTACAAGATGTTAAGATTTGGTTGTATGTGTTTGTTTATGTGTGTGTTTGTATGTGAATGTATATATATATATATATATATATATATATATATATATATATATATATATTTTATATATATATATTGTGTGTGTGTGTGTGTGTGTGTGTGTGTGTGTGTGTGTGTGTGTGCGTGTGTGTATGTGTGTATGTGCGTGTATGTATTTGCGAGTGCCGATGTGCGCATGTATATGTGTGGGCGTGTGTGATTGTTTGGTTGTGTTTGCATATGAGAAAACATAAAAACGACTGTGGAATATAGGCATACAGGCACATATACATACATAACTATACATATAGAGTCGGCCACATAGATAGACGGAGAGGAAGACATCTAAAGACATACCTTCGTGAATTCACGGACATACTAAATGTCAAAAATACAAAACAAAAAGACGCTTCCACAAGGTCAAGCAAGCGTGCATATTATCGCACAAACATTGATACAAATATGTACACACGCGTGCATTCACACTATATGAGGCACACTCTCGCACATTTTGTCATATTTTTTAATTCACAATACCGGTATCTGCTATATTTCACGTAGTTGGAGACCACTGATGGTGACAAGTCGGCCACTCGTGACGCCAACTACACCCACCTGTTTGACACTCAGCCTCTGACGAGTGTCAGTCTGGACACCGATGTCACGCAACGTGGTCTCAAACTAGTTCAAGGTCGTACGTATCACGTGCTGGTCCTTGCCGCTGATGAGAGTGGAGGATGTGTTGAAACGTCCGCTGCTTTTACCGTTGACACCACACTGCCAATTGCCGGCCAAATCGGAGTCGGACCTGACAATCGTTTGGTACGTTAATATATACTGTTGTCAGTTTATACATTACATTGTGTTTTGCTTAGTTTCGTATTTCGCACTTGCGACTACTAATGCTATCACTGGATGGCTATACATGGTGTTGCTCAGTGTACTAGAACGAATGCTGATACCATTGTAATATTACGAAAATAAAATGCACACCATGTTAGATATCAAACTGTGTACATTAAGATAAGTAACCGCGTACAATGGTTCAGTTTGATGCCGAATTTACAAGCTAAGTTTGACCATCAACACAACTGACAGCGTATAAAACATAAAACACACATAAATACATCGTTTATTGACTACCAATGCTACCTGTAAAACATGACAACTATACCTGAATATACGTATCACCAAGAACGCTTCTACATTGTAGAATGTGCTGTATTCTTCAAGCGCTGACACGATGACATCATGGTGGACTGGTTTCACCGACCCGGAGAGCGGAGTGAAGAAAATGAACATCCGTCTTTGGAGTGGTGGAGAGTCGTGTACGGCCCCGAACACTGACAACATGACGTCGATTGTTGAGTTCATAGAATTGCCATCAAAGGCTTCTTCTTATGAATTTAAAAATATCAATCTTCAGGTGTGTGGAGCATTATTGGACATATTGTTACAAAGAAACAATAACGTAACGTTGTCTGGATTTACGAACTTGTTAACAATGTGC
This sequence comes from Ridgeia piscesae, assembly GCA_025642075.2. Lineage (NCBI taxonomy): Eukaryota > Metazoa > Annelida > Polychaeta > Sabellida > Siboglinidae > Ridgeia > Ridgeia piscesae. The sequence continues at coordinate 53,581 of JAODUO010001383.1, read as the reverse complement.
AGAAGAAAAAAAATACTAATGTGCTTTTGCTCATCTGGTAGTTAGCTCCATACTTTTGAAACTGTTCGAATTATTTACTTGACATATAAATTCAGGGGAGGTGTCATAAGGAAATGCACTTTTTCATGTTGCATAAAATTATCATTTGCTAAAAACAAAGAAAGCATAATTTAAACTATAATTTGCTGAAAACAAAGAAGCCATACTTTGGTGGCAGCAATTCTTGTATAGACACTAACGCACAGAGCAACCTGTGTGTTAATTGGTTACCTACGCTGTTGCCGAACCGTTGGAGAAGATGAAATTATATTGATCGTGTATGTCGGTTTGTTTGCTTATTCTCCCTCGAAGAACTCCGTCGTTTACTACATTGAGCTGCAAGTGACGAATGGAGCGGACATGTCACAATCAGTCTTCAGTCGGCCAATCCTTCTTGACGCTGCTTCACCTAAGGCAGGAACAGTCAAACATGGCCGGGATTTCACAACTGAGATCACTTACCAACATTCCACCACAGAGATGCAAGGTAGGTTGGTGACTTAACCGATTAGCTAATTAATGTCGTTGTCACCTCGATGTCCAATGGAACGGAATATGACATGACATGACAATGACAGTAAGCCGAGTCTTGTGCCTAGTGCATATATGTCAACCTTAAGTACACGATACTCCAGTGAAAGACTTGTGACAGGAATCCGTTATGCTGTAAAAGAATCAGTACACTGATTAGGACCAGTTGGGAAATTGATCATGCTTATAACCCATCTTACAAATAAGAACGATATACGGTCTCACTCATATAAAAAGATTGGAGCAGCGCCTTTGATTATGCGCTGTTAGATTAATTGTGAGAGGAAGTCATCGTATGTTGTTCATATTTTCCAAAACACAATATATTTAAAGGGACATAACTACAATGAACCTGTGCTATTGTAATCAGCCTTGCTATATAAAATGCATATAACCAATTTACTTGATAAATTAACTAATGTACATCATCATGCATCCGAGAACTAATGTTCAACATAGATCTTCGATCTACAAACTGTTAAAAAATACCATCAATAAATATACTATTCCCGTATACGAAGCGGCAGTAATAAATGTATCCGACATTTAAAGTTACGACACAGTACGTATGACTTGTGTAAGTTATTTAACTGCAGGGGTCTTCCTCTACCTTCCGTTGGCGACTGGGCCTTCATGTCCTCGACGAGTCTATACAATGTCGAGTCAGGAGGCTGACTTGACGCCCCTCGTGCACAAATACCTGCGGGGGATGCAGCGTCAGAAACAAGATGGCGTCACATTCCGAGACTTCCAGGTGAGAAACTATAAGACACAAGTCTTGCGTCAAGTATTGCGTATACATTTATTAGGAGCACAATCAAGTGAAATATTTATCAAGTTTTATTTAGTAATTGCATTAGTACATTTACATAAATTCAACTATAAAATGTCAACATAAAATATACCGTGTAGCAAAGTAAGCTTCTTAGATTCGGCATATACAGAATAAGCCTACATCCAAGTATACGTACCGTTCAGCAAAATGGAACGTTAAATGTTCATATGCATTAGTATGCACACCCCTACAATTAAAAATACTCTATGATACTGAATAAAATTCAAATGATGATAACAATATAATATGCTAAATAGTAAGTAAGTCATAATGTAATGGATTTTGTGTTTAGATTTCCTACTCCGAAAACGGCATGTCCATGAATCTTCGTCGAGATGTGAGAACGAAGCAAATGTTGTCCGCGTCTGCTCAAATAGACCCTGACTTGTCCAATGGAGGCACTTATGATGCAAGTATTACTTTGTTTCTTATACCTATTGAGTAACATGTTGACACTAAGACGACCCTATTATGAGTGAATACATAAAGAAAGTACTGGTGATTGTGGTTTAATATTGTTCATTAAATCAAACTAAACTATGTGGAAAACTTGTTTACAATGTAACACAGAATAAAGGTACAATTATATGTGGGTGCATGAATGCGTGTACGTGTACGTGTACGTGTACGTGTGCGTGTACGTGTACGTGTACGTGTACGTGTGCGTGTGCGTGTACGTGTACGTGTGTGTAGTGTCGTGTACGTGTACGTGTACGTGTACGTGTACGTGTACGTGTCGTGTACGTGTCGTGTGCGTGTGCGTGTGCGTGTGTGCGTGTAGCGTGTGCGTGTACGTGACGTGTACGTGTACGTGTACGTGTAGTGTACGGTGTGGTTGTGTCCATCTGTACGTCTTCTTCTTTCTGTTTTCTCTCTCCTCCTCTTTCTCTCTTTCTCTCTTTCTCTCTTTCTCTCTTTCTCTCTTTCTCTCTTTCTCTCTTTCTCTCTTCTCTCTTTCTCTCTTCTCTCTTCTCTCTCTTTTCTCTCTCTCTCTCTCTCTCTCTCTCTCTATATATATATATATATATAGAAATATAACTCATATATACACATCATATATATATATATATATATATATATAATATATATTAATATATATATATATATATATAATTATATATATATATATATATATATATATATATATATATATTATACATATATTTATGTATGTATATTATTTGATGTTTATTGTGTTTATGTTCAGTTTGAGGTCCAGGCAGCGAGTGGGTCTCTGCGCGCCGTCACGTCCGTCGTCTTTTTCGACGGTCCCAAGGGCGTGTTTGCCGACTACATGCCCGTCTTGTTTGACGGCGACACACCGAGTCTAGCGGACAGCGGCCGACGCAGTAGCGGACTGAGGACCATCGACACAGGACTGCCGGGAGACACGTCGCTTAATGTCCCTGAAGAGGAACTGAAGGAGAGACGAGGCTTTGGCTTCCAAATACACCCGAGTAAGTTGACACTATACGCCGGTTGGTTTACGTATCAAGCGGGCTGCAAAAATAGGTCGATGTTGTGCTTTGCGTTACATGCCGTCTCATAACTAACCATCTTGATTATCAAGCAACTGTAGCAATGTTTCACCAAATATGCACGTATTTTTAATTCCATGTGTTATCTACAATGAAATGCACTACAATGAAAAATGAAATGCAACGCAACGCAACGCAACGCAACGCAACGCAACGCAACGCAACGCAACGCAACGCAACGCAACGCAACGCAACGCAACGCAACGCAACGCAACGCAACGCAACGCAACGCAACGCAACGCAACGCAACGCAACGCAACGCAACGCAACGCAACGCAACGCAACGCAACACAATATAAGCTTTTGGTTCTTCCAGACACGTCCTTTGAGGGACGCCTAGCTGACTGGGTTGTGCTGTGGTCTGCGAAATCAAACAAAAGCTCGCACTCTGTCTTCGCGCTGGAATTTGACTCTACGCTGTGTTCGCATACGTATACTTTGGCCATCAATGAAGATCAGTCAGGAGAGTCAAATGTGAGTTTTAATTGCATGGTTCCATACAAAAACATAATTTCTTCTTGGCATTTGTATATATATATATATATATATATATATATATATATATATATATATATATATATATATATATATATATATATATATATATATAAGTAATTACGTCGTATGTAATTGAATTTAATATCGTTACCATAACATATTCATTTAATTTGGCTAAATGCTATCATTTGCTACGTCAGATACCGCGATGTTGCCGTAGTTGTTATTACGGCGTGTTGTGTTATGTTTACTCTGTAGCTTTACTGGGAGTTGAAGTTGTACATTGACAAGCGACAGCGAGCTCTTATGTCTGGAACAACAAGCGTCTCCTCTCAATGCCAGTTGACTCTCGGCGTCTACAACCGTCACGGTTGGGTGGCGCCACTTGACGATGTTTTTACTCCGCCAGAGACGGCGGCACTTATCCGAAAACTGACGTAAGTACCAATGTCAACGTGTCAGTGATTCAAGATTTGAAACAAAAGGCTTAATTCATATTTTAACATATTTTCCATCCCCAATGATAATTATAGTAAGTTGTTTTTTCTTCGGAAGGAAGCATCATCAATGCTACATTATTTGTTGCGTGGTATTACCGTTCTGGGACATATACATTCGTATTTTCCTATTATCTGTTTTATGTTACCATGGTAGAAGCCTAATGTTAATGTCATGTTGCTATTATTTTATAATTCCTGTTGCTTCAGGCTTCCGGCAACTTCGACTGAACTTTGTCGTTTCGGAGAACCTTTCCGTGGTCTAGTTCACCCAGTCGTTGAATTCCATGCAGCTATCGGGACGAATGCATTTGGCAGCGATGTGTCGCCTTATCAGATGGTTTGAGTATAACATGTTGTCATCTTTTAGATTGTGCACAGCTGTGCACATTTATAAGTTCATATAGTTAATAAGGTATAACATATAGTCTGTTATGCGCTTATATTAACCAAGGTTTGCCGACCATACTATCTCTTGTCGTGTATTTCTAATGTCTCTTTTTTTTTTTTGCGTCCATGTTCAACTGTTTTTCCCAATCAATCTAATGAAATGACGCCGTTTCCAACCGATACACATCCGGGTCAAGAAAACTGCTAAACACAGCACATGTTAATTAGCGTCTCTGCGGATGTTGCTGTGAACATTGCTAAATGATGAATATACGTGACATTTCAAACGTGAGAGTATTTAATATGTGCACATTTTACAATAACTAATAATTGTATCGTTTTCATCCAAAATGTTCGCGACGAGTAATTTTGACACAGCTGACCAGAAATATGTTGCCTTCCCAACGACCCAGCACTGGCGAGCATAAAGTGCACAAAAAGCTCGTACATAGCTTGCTTTTCTGTAAACCTTATGATTACATTTCAATAAATAGATCACCGATGCGATCCGATTCCTAGAAATGTAAATACTTTGCAAATGCTTTAGATCACGAGACCGTGCATTCCATGCCAACACACGTGCGATGAGTTGGTGTGTAACACGACATGCCGGGCGGACCAGACTCAAGTTGTTCACGTCGATATCACAAACCTCGCCCTGGAGCCGAGACAGACAGGCGCGGACACCAATGAGACTCTCCTACAAGTATACTACCTGACGGTGAAAGCCCTCACTGCCTCTGGCCAGTACGTGACAGCGTCGTCCGCTGGTGTCTACATAGACACGACTCCACCAGTCGTTGAGATGTTCTACCACATCGACTTGGCGTGGAATCAGGACGAGCCATCCGACTATCAGGGAGACAACTCGACCATTGCCGTATACTACCACGTATTTGACGGCGAAAGTGAGGTACAGTTGCTTGTCATACATTCTAAATTACACATATGTTGTTGATTAAAATTTGCTCACGACTTATAAGCCCATATATAATTTAACTGCATGCAGTACGTGATGCGGGTGTATTAATAAAAATACAACGGTCATTCTTTAAATTCAACAGTGTAATTTACGTAATGAATTAATACAGTGAAGACATGCCACGATGACAAGAAAGTATTTCATCGCCTGGCGAGTATGTCGACTGACATGATCTGATCCATAACTGTATTCTTCCATTCATTTTGTCGAAGGTTGTCGAGACGTGGTGGGGCATTGGTAGCGGTCCTGGTGATACAGATGTACAGCCTTTTGTCAAAATTACTACAGACGAGTTTGTGAGCAACACCTCACTGGAGGGTTTATTGTTGAACAATCACACGTATTACGTCACCCTGGTGTGTGTGAACGGAGCAGGACTAAAGACGACAAACATATCTAGAGGTGAGTCCCACAGTTGGCACACACGAAACAAGCATGTGTACAATTTGCGTCACCGTGTTCTGGTTGGTGACACTCTCTGTTGGTTCAGTACAACGACCTGTTCTTCTAGCTAATCATATGCCTGTGGATCACTGAGCATTATTGTCCAAAAAAGTGTTGTGAAAATGCTGGTTAATCATTAGACCTTTGCGTTAATTTATGCCTACATTTATATTAATCTTCATCAGATAATATGAACTTGGTTTGGCACTACATAAGTAGTTAGTAATCAGGACTGTTAACACCTTGTTTTATTTAACTGACTATAATTTATTAATAACCAATTATTTATACCATATTCCATTGAGAATCATATAAAAAGGTGTGTCAATCTTACGATTCATGGTGATCACAAAGTGTGTCTGGCGTCAACCCTCCAGGTGTAACCATCATGACAGAGTCACCCAACGCAGAGGACGTCCCCACGACAGAGAAGGACACGGAGCCGTTTGGCGACGAGACAGACACCGTGCCGGCGAGGAAGACATCCCGACAAGACTCTGTCGGTGTCGGCTGGGAAAAGCCACCACCAAACGAACATATTGATGGCATTTGTGAGTATTTTTTAGTTTCCATTACCACAATGCCGACACGTGGCATAGTGTTACCTTTTGACAGCAGACTGTGTTACATATATTAGTTTGCATTAGGTAGAACAAATTTACTTAACATTTCCCAGGTTTATATTTGTATATGCATGTGTTAACTGTGTAGGTTAGAATAAAACAATAATCATAAATACTTATATGTGTACATTGTCTTTTTTCGAAGACTAACTAACCTAGCAGTAACTAATGTTGGAATTGATGATTGCAAATATAATCATATATACAGGAAATTAAGCTATATTATATTTACACATACTTTTCTCGATTATGAAGATTTCAGTGTAGGGAGTGACGAAGGCAATGCCGACATATTTCCCGAACGCCAAGTGGGTTGGGAGAGTACGCGGGAGACGTCAGTCTCTCCTCGGAAGGGATAACGTTTGGAAGTAACGCAACCGCCAATGAAACTGTCAACCATCGCGAAAAGAGAGACACATCTGGCTCGTTCTTTATGGAGCCTGGAAGGTCAGTGATGAATGTTGTCAAACCGACGTGTTACTATTAGCGACAATGTTTAATATTATTATGTATCGATATATTTAATGATTGTCTCTGTTCAAGATTTAAATTTGTAATTCGGTTATCCGATATTCCTGATAATCCCGGTGTATACTCGATCGATTTAAACATTTTCAATGTCTTATATGTCAAGCTACATGTACGGTAGTGTCATGCATATGAATGTAACACAAAACGGCATTTCTCGTTAAACAGAATATTACGTATTGATCCGACATGTACATGAGCAGACGTGTGTGGAATTCGTATACAAAAACCTGAAATCATTACAAAACAATATTTACACTATTCTCATTCCGCATGCCGATTTCGTAAATATGGAATCGTAACTGTACAGATTGTACTCTGGGGTTTCAAATTCAGCAATACGAATGACTATGGCTGAACGTTTTTAGTAAATTTCGTTATGATTGTGTTATACCGCAAATGTATGTGTTGTGACGTTTCTGTGGTTTTAGAACACTGCGCGTTCATCTACGGGCTTGTACCAAAGGCCACAAATGCAGCCAGATGTCTGTCAAACCGATTGTAGTTGTCCGTAAGTATGGTGCATACATTGCTAAATACAATGGGGTTCCAGAAATCCTCGTTAGTCGTTAGAGGCGCTAATACGCAACTAGACCCTAGTTCGTATTAGCGCCTTTAGTGACTAACGTGGATTTGTTTGCATGTTTTGCTGAACGCTTGTTTAAATAATCCTCAATTAGCTATTGACCGTGCAGGCGCATAGCATGCGATAGTTTGTGTGTGGTCAGTAGACAGAAGAACATGCCGTATGTGTGGTCAATAGACAGAACAGCCAAAACAACGCCATCTTGGAACTGAATTAAATCGAACGTCCCGTGACGTTTCATCGACTGTAAATGTACATTAATGTAGACATTATGCTTTCACATTGATGGACACGTTATACGATATTAATATATATTTAACTATGTATGAAGACGTAGCCGTCTCGTGTGATGCTTACGGTGAGCTGTAGATGATTTTAAACATCCTCGCATCGAGCCAGCACACTTGTCGTCGGGTCACCGGTCGACGTTCCATCAGCAGTAAATGTACAGTAATGTACATATTATGCATTCACATTGACGGACATGTCAGACTGTATCCATATTTAGCTATGTGTGAGGTTCGGAGTCATGCGAATTCAACAGCTGATTGTAGGATGATTTAAACAAGCGTTCCGCAAAATTGTGCCACATTTTACACACGTCAAGAATACGTAAAAGACGGCACAAAACCCTAGTTGCATCGTTATTTATTGTGGTACCTCATTGCTTCAGTGCAATACAAATGACGTCATGAGGAGGAGCAAAATATTGGCAACAACTGGCGCAAACTGTTTTCTTGTCGTGATGATATCGGTATAAAACATAATTTATGTGTTTTCGTAATAATTTACAGTGGATATGGACTTTGTCAACATAAACCCAATACTTTGTCACCGTTCAGTACCTGGGCAGTATATTTTGGAATTCTACTGATATTTTAGGAGACGGAGATATCGTTGCTAAAAGTGAAAGAGGCCGATTGAAGTTGACGCTGTGGAATAATGATACGTCTTCCACTGCAGCAAGTACCGTCGTAGCGATCAAACGTGAGTAGAATTACTAAACCGTGGATAGGCCTACACCTAACGTCATATTGTACAAGTTCAACATAATATTTTATTTGTTTGTAGTTACAAATAAGTCTAGAGTTATTATAAATATATTATAAATATAACCATTATGCCACTCGGAGGTTCTGTTTGCTTCGTTGTCTAGGTGTGTTTATGTGTGTGCTAGCGGATGTGTATATATATATATATATATATATATATATATATATATATTTTTAAATATGTGTGTGTGTGTGTGTGTGTGTGTGTGTATGTGTGCTATGTGTTTAATTAATAATATATCGTCCTTTACCTTTCTCCATAGTGCAATCAGACGACAAGATGTTGGTAGGAGGTATTCTATCTGACGCCGACGTCAACTCACAGTATATGTCGGGAGCATCCGACTCTTTCAAACCGTTCATTGTCCACCCGGAGTCGACAAAGGAGAAAACAGACCGATATCTGAGGAACAGGTAAATTCTTCAAATGTTGGCGTCAAGTAATTAATGCTACATTTATCTTATATATATATATATATATATATATATATATATATATATATATATATATATATATATATATATATATATAAGGCCCCTTAAACCCGACGCATGCGAGAGCTATCAGAAAACATATTAAGTAGACTGGTTGCCTAGCAAATTATCCCAAGCTATCAGAAAAGCACTTGGAATATTCGGACATTTCGGCGTAGGTGTTGTTGAAATTCTTGTCATAATAGTGTTTCTTTATGACCAAAAAATAACACAATATTTACTGTACAAAGTTACAACTGTAGCTGGAATGTTTTATTTATGAGAAACAGCATTCAATATAAATTGGCAATGTCAGTTGTCGCACATCACTGGTTTTAAATGACGCAGTCCGGACATCGTAAAAGCACGGATAATCTGGCCACTATTGCAACAGCACATCACTCACAATAATTTATCATTTGTAGTCGCCATTTCTGAAATGCCGTAAATGCTACGGGTTTTCATTGGCCAATTTATTTTGTCGTTGAGCTCAGAGATTACGTTCCTCGAGGCGGAATATGTTAAACACGTTAGATATTTTGCTCAACGCATCGCGTGGCACAATTCTCACGATAAACAGAGCGCACACGATAACTATCAGCTGAGCCAACAGACACGAGTGACTGCTAGCTCAGGTGATAGTTCGTGTGTGCGCCGGGCTTTAGATCGTCCATTTCCAAGCAACGTTTTGTTCCTAAGACAAAAGCCAATATTGGCAAACATGATTTCTTTGTGGCTGCGCCGACAATCTGCAATCAACTCCCTATTGAATCTTCTGAAATTATAACCATCATTCGTAAAAAACAACTCACAACATATTTGTTTTACATTGGTTGTCCGCCATATTCTTCAACGGTGTCATGGTTTAATGACGACGTTTGCCTGTCCCCGTTAGATTGCTTGACACTTTCAATGATACATGCGCCATTGTCATTAAATGTTTGATCGAATTGCGCTTTTAAAGTATTGTATCTAAAAGCTAGGATAAATGCGTGCATTTAAAGATGTATTGAAATGTTCCATCTGCTCGCATACACTATGTCTTCAGAATACACCGTTGGGATGGTAAGCCGTTGTTCATTTCGACGCTGCCAGATCAGATCATCGACGGACCACTGGATATCACCATGCCGTTTGACAAAACACGATTAGACGATTTCATGAATGACTACCATCCACGCATTCTGCGCTGGTGTGCAGGTCGGTGCCATGTGGAATATTTCATGGTGGATGTGCTATTACATAGAGTAATTAGACTACTACTTGAGTGTATACAAGATTATCAGCATCACATTACAATGCTGCGACACCAATTAGATAACATGAGATCGGCGGAACATAATATTATACATACTTGTATTAATGTAAAATGAAATTATTAATGTGGTATCCGCTGTAGTACTGCGACATCATTGTTAACATGTTTGGTGTTAAATATATAATTTATGTTCCCCTGTGTTATGTAGACATGCTGCTACACGATATACTGAATATGTAACCGGTTATCTTGAGGTATCATCACTAAACACAGTGAACGTGTCACCAGGTGACTAGTCATGTTAAAACTAGTATGATACGATGGAAACCAAAACATGTGACACGTTCCTACAAATATGTGTAAACAAAACCGCCAGTGATATTATATTTAATGTATTTTTACTTTGCACATGGTTAGACGAGTTTTAGGAATATTGTATTTTGTCTGCTCAGACGACGAGTTGTGGATTGATGCTGGACGAACGTGTGACACTGACGACGACAACAGACGCATAGACTGGAAGAACGGTCTTGTCACTGTAACAGTAAGTCCGACTTGCAATAGATTCCAAAATTATATAACTCACAGGTTTCCCCTTGACACAAACGTGAATTTTCATGCGCCTGATAGGTGGCAAATTACTGAACTAAACGTTGCAGAACGTCAATTTGGTGAGTGCAAATATATGTTGTTTTTGTGTCAGGTGTGTCACAATGATGCAGTCTGTCGGAATGCCAGTCGGACAACCAGAAACAAGCGCGACATACCCAGTGTCAACAGCCAGGGAGTGGCGATGTACAGCGCTGCTAACACAGCAAATACGTTCTCAAACTCTCCCCCGACCATCACCTCAGACTCGAGAGTTCCAATCTTCGAAGACGTCCAATTCGAGATTCTTCTTACAGCGGAAGACCCAGACAACGACCTCTTGTCTTTTCTCGTCAACACAACCGCTCCATCACCTGCGGGGAACGTGACTTTGACCACTGATGGAATGTTGTCGTATAAGCCGTATGAGAATTACTACGGCACAGACACTGTCTACTTCACTGTGTGGGAGAAAAGGACGGACAATGAACCGCCTTTGTACGTTGATGGACAGCTGGTGGTGGAAGTAACGCCGACCAACGATGTTCCGAGGCTTGCAATCTTCAAGGAGGGGCGGGACATAAACACACCGTCATCTGTCGTTACGATGAACGTAGAAGAGAACATCAAGACAAATGTTGTCTATCAGGACTTGGTTGTTGTCGTCGCTGCGTACGACGCCGACTACAACGACGACGTGACATTAGCATTCGACCAACCACAACACGGTAATCTGACGGTGTACAGCCAAGTGAACGAAGCCGAACTGATACCTCAGGACTGTGCACAATCATGGGAAACAAGACGTCCTGCCTGGGATAAACTGGTCAATGGCATATCCACAATGTCGCCGGTACAGAAAGGCATGCTGCCTAATCCGTGCGGCACCGACATGATCAACCAACGCCGTGCATGGGTGATCACTGTCCTCCGATACAAACCATTCCAAGGTTATTTCGGTGATGACGTCATCAAGGTAAGACACGCTGCTAGACGCACGGTACATTAACACAGTTCTGCTGTAAGTAATGGCTTAATATAGCTAATTAATCAGGTTTGCTTACAGAAGGTAATATCATGTTATAAATCATAAGCAATAGTATAGTTAGGTCAACATCAACAACAACATATGACATACTTGACGCATATATTATGTGTACGTGAAATACAAATATTGTTACGTCTTGATAACAGGTTACAGCCACTGACAGTGTGTCACGAGATTTGATGACAATCGACCTGAGAGTGCTGAAGAATCCATGCGTTAACAAAGGAATGTGTCAGGGACCAGAAAGTGATCCAGAATGTAAATCAACCAATAGAACCAAAGGTAAGACTATCGTTTTATTACAGACGCAACGCTTTCATTTTCGCTTTCATTTTCGCAGTGACATATTCTATCACCATGCATATTGTGGGATATGAATTAAAGGTATTGATATTGTATTAATTAGCTATGCATATGCACCAGTTATGCAACTGACATCAAGTGGTAAGGAAATGGAGTACTGGTTGTGCGGTATACAATTGTAAACGTTCGGAGCAGATTGTTCCAAGAATAAACCGTGTGCATTTCATTTCCTAAAATTAGAGCATTATAACTGCTTCTCCGACAATACGATAGGTACACTCTCTTCATGTGACCATCTGTTTACATTAGTATACAACCACAACAATAGTTATGTATTGTTATTTACTAAACTAAGAAATCGGCGGGAACGCGTTTGAATAAAAAATACTAAAACGGCAATGATTAATACCTCAGTTGCGTTGATCCTACGGAAAGCCTAACATTGTATATAATACATTAACACACGTGCAGCAATAAATAAAAGAACACATTTTAAAATCGTATAATTAATTGTATTTACCAAAATAAATGGTGCATTGTATTAAAAATTTCACCAGGTTTCGACGGCTACGCCTGTCTGTGTCCACGTGGCTATGTTGGTGACTACTGCGAGAGAGAAATCGACGAATGCGGGTCGGATCCATGTCCAGCTAACTACACGTGCATCAATCGCATCGGGGCCTATGAATGCTACTGTCACCCGGACTGGCCGTGTCACGTGACCCAGCCACTCCTCCAGTCGTGGCAGGTTGTGTTGATCTCCGTGGGAAGTGTTCTTGGGTTCGTCTTCGTCGGCATCGCCATTGCTTGTGTCTGGCTGAGACAGAACCAGTGAGTAGCTGCAGCAATTTGTTCATAACCAGCTGTATACATGAGCTATAGACAAGTAGCTGCAGCAATTTGTTCATAACCAGCTGTATACATGAGCTATAGACAAGTAGCTGCAGCAATGTGTTCATAACCAGCTATATACATGAGCTATAGACAAGTAGCTGCAGCAATGTGTTCATAACCAGCTGTATACATGAGCTATAGATAAGTAGCTGCAGCAATTTGTTCATAACCAGTTGTATACATGAGCTATAGACAAGTAGCTGCAGCAATTTGTTCATAACCAGCTGTATACATGAGCTATAGACAAGTAGCTGCAGCAATTTGTTCATAACCAGCTGTATACATGAGCTATAGACAAGTAGCTGCAGCAATTTGTTCATAACCAGCTGTATACATGAGCTATAGACAAGTAGCTGCAGCAGTTGGGTTCATAATCAGCTGTATACATGAGCTATAGACAAGTGGTGAATATGCGCACGAGCAGTCTTCGCGCATTAATTGCAGCATATGGCTGGATACTTCCCAGAGAAGTTGAGATGGTGTCTGATTGAACAGGTCTGCCAGGGAAGTAAAGTGTAAAGCGCTTTGAGCAATCCTGCGGATTGGATACTGCGCTGTATAATAACTTACATTTACTTTGTATGTTTTGTGTTTGTTTGTTTGTTTGTTTGTGTGTGTGTGTGTGTGTGTGTGTGTGTGTGTGTGTGTGTGTGTGTGTGTGTGTGTGTGTGTGTGTTATATATATATGTGTGTGTGGTGTGTGTGCGTGTGTGTGTATTTATGTATGTATATGTAAATACTACGTATTATATATATATATATATATATATATATATATATATATAGTGTGTGTGTGTGTGTGTGTGTGTGTATTTAAATTAATAATTATGTTTGTATATTATAATTGTTATAGCATATTATATAGTATATATAATGTGTGTGTGTATATATATATTATATATATATATATATATATATATATATCCTGAAACGTGCGGGCAACCTCAGCTTTATTAAGCCAAATTCGCCTCAGATGGTTGGGAAACGTACGGCTGACGGATCCTGATTGAATCTCAGTCATAATGTAATTCGATACAGGAATGCAACTCATTTTATTCTGTAACCTGTAATATATATGGATATGTGACAGGTTTGGCGGCATCGCCCCATTTTGTGTATATTTATAATTCTGATGCACTTCGCAAACATTTAAACTGTTAGGTTGGTTCGAAGGTTGGTTGCGAGGTTAAATCTTATTGACGACACGTGTCTGTTTCCCCACAGGGCGCACACACCGCGACCGAAGCACAGTTCCAGTTCCTCGTCGACTGCATCCACCATCCGTCACGGTCCGTTCCGCAGTCGCTGGTTGTACGGCTTCCAGAGTTCCCAGCAGAGTCAGGCCGACTGTGATGCTCAGGCCTTGGGCCACCGACTGCCGACCTCATACGGTCACACCAACCCGGCCTACGTCGGCCGTCAGTCCGACTACCGAGGAAGCGACGAACGCGGCGAGTCGTTCGAGTCTATGGAACCATTTTGGCAACAACAGCGCCGTCAGGTATGACGCTGATTGTGTGGTGTCCTAAGCGTTCCAGGTGGTTTACAGTATGTAAATAGTTAGAAACAAATGTACAGTTGCAGGGACTGTAGCACATCAAGACAACTGAGAATCATGACAGTGTCTCGTTTTAGCCCGTTCCATGTACTAGTCAGATTCACTTTTATCACATGTTGACAATTAGCCTTTTACCCGTTATCCTCGTATATTTCGCTGTTTACCTGTTTTGTTCATGACCTGGAGGCACTGGATGAAATATCGCATATCGCTTAGCACATATGGTAATTCATCACACAGATCTATACGAACTGCTCAGTGGTTAAAAAATCAACGTTTTGCAATGTAGGCTTACGTCCATTATCAATGAGATATTTCTACCATGACTATCGCTTGGAAATGAAACTGACAGTCAATTGCGAGCAAAAAGACTCTGGTTGGTGAAATATGGTGTTTTCTCAGCGTCTTCCTGACACCGTCATTTGGCGTCCTCTTGATTTGTATCATGATATTTAGACAAGTGTCGTTAACTGCGGATATCACCTCGGCAGGTGTCCTACTATCCAAAGTAGTATTGATTATTTAAAAGAGTGCACCAACGTTTTTCGTTTATCAGACCACCACAATGTTGTTTGATATACACCTATAACCAAGTGACCGGCGTGTTTGTTGCTAAGTATTATGAAGACACGCTTCGCTTAAATGAACCACCCACCCATAATTGCTAGCCCCTACAGCGAAACAAAGCATATCCATGTGTTCTAACTGGTACAATTTGATTTGCTTTCAGCCCGCTGCACCCTTCTCAAGGCCGAAGAACGCTCTCTTCCGACCGATGGGACAACGCCCACCGCGGTACCCCCAGCCAGACTACGACTGATGACGTCACGAGTTCTCCCTAAGAGAAGAAGATCGGAACAACGTGCTCAAGCCAATATAGTACTGCACCAACGCACTGAGTTAGGCGAACACAAAGGAAGCTACTAATTAAGCTCGTATTAATACTATTGTGGGTAGCGTCGATACTTGTTGTATTCATGCCTAGTTTTATTGTTGCGTATCACTTTACCGAAATATATCCTCCTTTGCATGAATAGTAATGTCAAGTTAGCTAATAATCAGTATATTAAGTTTATAATATAAAATTCATTGCACTGCATTATGTTAACAATCAGGACGATATACAGCGGAACCTCTGTAACTCGGACCCTTCGATAACACGCGACTATAGTCCGGAATAACGATTGTAATAAAAGACTCATTTACATAACTGGGTATATGAGGAAACAATCTGTGATTTCTGGATGATCAGATGTCGTGATTTGCGAAGTTCCGCTGTATTAATGGTTGTCGTTTGGTGAGCAAATATTAACTTGCTTTACACTCTGTCATTATTAGTTATTTACCTAACATGACGGTGCACACTGGATCATACTTTAACACACATTCGAAATGGGTAGATATATATATATATA